>QGOG01006756.1:0-41031 GCA_003313185.1 Collybia sp. MG36 | reverse complement strand
CCATCCGCGCGTTGACTGGTGAAGTGTATAAACTCCGTCTTGTCGTGTTCGATTTTGAGTCCGAGCGCGGCCATGCCGGCGCTCATATGACGATAAAAGGTCGCAAGTAGTTCTGTGTTATACGTGAGAGAAGCCGACGACACCACGAAGACTCCATCATCTACGTATACAGCGACGTCCACAAGGTTGGCCCTGTTGGGGGGGACCAGGATGTGCAGGAGCAGGGCAATATATAGCCCGCTCAGGATTGGCGAGAGGGCAGACCCCTGACCAACGCCGACATTCACCGGAAGAGGGCCAGACATGGCACGGCCCCATTTGAAACAGGTGGATCGCCCAACGAGGTAGGACTCGAAGAACCGGATTAACAAGGGAGCGAACCCCATCCTCCGAAGCACAGCTTGAATATGTACACTGACTGAAATACTATTAGTATTACTAGGCCTAGAGGGAGTGATCACGTGGTCGAAATTCAATTTCAAACCGCACGCAACCAGCAATTGGTTCAACTCACATTCGCACTTGTACCACTATCATGCCCACTCTTTTATCAACTGTCCTTTGGCTCGTTGAGGTTATCGTTGGTCCGAAGCTAGCCCAAGCCACGAGATCGCTCTTCGAATTCCTCGATACCTTTTGCAGTGGCCAGGAACATGCACCTCTCGCCACCCTCAAGGTAATTGTTGTCTGCCTGGCATGCAGCCTTATATTTACCTACATACGTGTTTCAGGCTGATGTTTCTGCCAACGGGAGTTTCTTCTGGTACCTCATACATCAGACAGCCAATTTGTTCGACAGGGTCGCTATCATAATTTTGACCTATTTCGCTACTAACATCGCCATCTAGAATGTTGAGGCTCGCGCCTCCCCCAAGCCTCTTGCCCTCTCAGTGCGAGCTATTTGCCTTCCTGTTGGCGGGACGCATCTGGAGCGGCGCCAATCTCTTAGAAAGAGTCACAGCGCTTTGTTTGTGGCTTCTCCACCTACACCTGGACCCCTCGCTGCTGGTCTGTGGGCTCCCCCTCCAACGCCATCATTTCATCTCACAACAACTGCGAGTCCCCGTGAGACCTTTCAACTGCTGAAAACTTGCTTAACTTTGGATACACGCCCGAGGACGAAATATGTAGATCCTCTGGACGCCGCCGGTAACCAAGTGATATACATAGCTAAGCCTAAGCCTGCCTTGCGCCATGTGTTCCCCAGACCGAGATCCCCTAGGCTGCCAACCCTTGCGTCTACTTGGAAGCCAGTCCTGAGTCGAGTTCAGCTCGAATGCGTCTCTGGAACTGTTGCGAGGCCTATTGATACACTTACTATCCTCCCCCCAAAGCATCTGAATTCAATTAATGTTGAAGCTCCCTTGAAAACTTCATCTGCAGAGGACGGACACCTCACTGTTTCTGCTCCCAAAACCGAGGATCCTTTCGATGGTCTGACTTCCAAAGATGCTTCTTGTACCCCACCCAACTTCGGAACCTGTGCCCCGCTCGATCTTGATGACCCCCTCTCGGACACTTTCCTCGCCCCAGAGACACCCTCCAGATCCAGCTCGCGCAAACTCAAATTTCAGAACCCGATTAATTATTCCGTGCTTGTTCCAGAGTTGCTCTCGGACGCGTCTACCATGCTCACGCCCAATGTGCCGTCTTTATTTTCTGATGGGGCTCGCGATATCTTCTGTACCTCTACACCTGCCGGTTCGCGCTGCAAACGATCAACGACTCATCCACTGTTGAATGCAGCAGCACGTATAGCACCAACTATATATGGGCTCAACCCTTGGGCTCCCGCCTTTGTGCCCCAGAAGGCCGTTGTCCTGGAACCTACGCAAGCCTCAAATCAGGCTTTTGTACAAATTCAACAACGAACTGCTCGCCCCTTCGATGTATCGCTACATCCTATGCAATATGTTCCAGCGACTCAGGATATGCGTTCTCAGCAACGTGGGTCTTCGCAGCCCCCATTGGCCGGTCGCCCTCTTGCCGCCCTGCCTCTCTCTGCATCCCGTCTGACGTACAACACAGGGGTCACAGGGGGCCGGTGCTTGTCAAATGTCCTACCCCATACTCCAGCTTCAACATTCCCAGGCGCGGGTGCGGCACTGTCAGCCAAGCAACCTCATCTCCCAGGCTCCCATTGTGGGTATCCCAATTCCTCTACACGAGACCTGTCCCAGATCATGAGCTGGCTGTCCGGAGTCCACGCATCCAACTACCAACTAAGACGCTGAACCAATCAGTTAGATCAAGACTGGGTGCACAGATTATACATACATCCACATCCTACATATTATTTCTTTTTGGCGTGTATTTGTTGAAATCCATGGCTTTTGTCATTGCACTTGTGCACGTTTGCTGCACAAAAACCTTAGTAAGACGAATGATGAGTCCGTGGCGACACGATGCAAGGCGCTTAGCCCACTAGCAACAATCCACGTCAGCTCATAGACCTCCATGAAGACTCTTCTCTAGCAACCTCACGCACAATCCGAACTATCCGCAAGGACGACAGCTTTGTAGGTGAGCTTGCTGGTGGGTTCGCCTCCTTCACTCAATTTTTTCCAGTATCAGACTTTCTGGGCGAGGAAACCATCAAGTCATAGGCGTACATGGAGCTACCGGAACCAATGCCCCCAGTTCATGCTCCATCTAACGCCTCAAAGGACCAAGCGGCTCCTCATTATACCGAAGCGACCACCAACGAGCTTTGTTCAAACCCACCGGAAACCAGCCCGTCCCAGGCCACCAATGTACATAATGCTAAATTCTTGTTCGGGGACTTTCCCTCGGAAGTTCTCACCAGAATTTTTGTGGCTGTAGTGGATAGGGAGTTCCGACGCCGGGGTCGTGGGCGACGGTTTTGGGCCCTCAGGCTTACCTGGGTATGCACTCAATGGCGGAAGATCGCGTTGGGCGCACCTCGTCTGTGGTCTAGGATCAAACTCGATCTAGACTCCAGGCCACCGGTGGCTGCATTAAAATATTATATAGCCAAGTCGAAGCAAGCGCCGCTGTCTCTCACCATCACCAGCCGGATTGTGCGCCCGGGCGACGGCCCTTGGGCTCCATCTCTAGACATCCTTATCCCAGAAGCGCACCGTTGGGAGCATGTTGTCTTGCATGTCGCAGAGTGGAATTTTCAGTTTTACCTGGCACCAATCAAAGGTCGCCTCCGTTCCCTCAAATCTCTGTCATTGTCATTTCTCAACCCTGACGGACGCATTCTCGATGTGTATGAAGATGCTCCACAACTTACTATGCTCAATTTCAGCGGCTTGGGTAGATCCGAATATATCAGGTTCCCATGGGTGCAACTCAGAGAATGCTATTTGCATGAAATTTCGACAGCCCTTCACGCCATCCGAGTTGCCAGGCGTCTCACATTCTGTCGCTTATCCTGGATTTTTGTGCAATACTCCCTGCAACCCACGGACCATATCTATAATTACCATCTTAAGACCCTGGAAATCATCCCACATACTATGTCAGATGACGATCCTGGTTGTCATCATCTCGTCTCTCTCCTTACCCTTCCCTCTCTTCGAACCCTCAAATTTGCACCCATGCGGCAGCTAGCTGACGCTGCGCTCTGGCAGAGCTTCTTCCCATTCCTCCGGAGGTCTGCTCAGCTGCTTACGACTTTGACCCTCCGACGGCTCCCCTTCTCCTCTGCTGAATTCCTAGAATGTCTTGAGCTCGTGCCATGCCTTATATCTCTCAACATCAAATGTGATTTTGAATACGAATACTCTGCGTTCAACAATGAATTTATGCATCGCCTAAACGCTGACCGCCCAGGGTGTCTTGTCCCTCGCCTCACCTCCCTCTCGATTCACGGGCCGGCTGTGTTTGATGAAGCATCGATGATGGGTATGGTGACTTCGCGGCGGTACATTTCCTCGTCTAATCTGGGCAAGGTTTCTTTGCTTGAGCGGCTCGTCTTAGGTTGCTCCAGTCCATTGCGCACGTCAGACCCGCTTCCTTCGCTGCGCTGCTTTGTGTTAGAGGGCCTGAAAGTGACCTATAAACGCTCTTGGGGCCCGACGCTTAGTGCGCGCTCAGGAATCATCACCGGCGGAGAGAGGTGGTTGTAGGAACCTGATAAAAGAACAATTCCTGCGCAGAACTGCCTTCCTGGTCTACCTCTTTCGGTTGCCCCCCATGATGCTGAGATCGCACCGTCATGCCATCGCGTCCAGTAAGCCATCGAGCACAAGTCTTCCGGCCTTGGGGCAATGTACACCATCATGGATGAATAGGGAGACATGGTCGAGACATTCACGTTCTGATCTTCCGTTTCCAAATGTCATGGCCATTCGTCACGTCGGGAGCCGGACACCACACCATGCTATGGCCTGCCCTCATTTCCTCCGGTCGAGTCCCATCCGACTCCGAAATTACCTATTTTTGATGCTGGGACCGTGATACATCATACGGAGAATCAAATAGCGATAGGCCCAGGCAGTCACCGACGTCAGTAATGCTTGTTGTACCTTGAGACGGATGAGCGAGTCCAACCCACGATCTTGGTATCTATCCAGTCGGGACTTGTGCTTCGTTTTCAGATCTCAGCCCGAGGCCTGAATATTGAATTCCCATCCATTTTGAAATAGCGCCAGAGTCAAAGAGTGTCGATTTCAAAGTTTGCCGCCGTGACTGGAAAACGCAATACCTAGTTACCGCCCGCTGGGGTGCTGGCTTGTAAAACTCTGGCAGGCCACACTAAGTAGTAGTATAGAGTATATTCTCATTCACTGGCAGTGGCAGTTCAAAGTTTCAAGCTTTCAAGACCATTTCCGGTCACATTTGTGACACAAGGTTCTTGCTCTTATTTCCCTTCAAACGCACCCATGAGCGAGGCGCGTCAATATGGCGAACTCGCTACTCAGCTCGTCATTGAGTCCCGTAGGTCCACTCAGTCGGACACTCTCATAAAATACAATGATGCCCTTGTTCGCGTCATCATCCGCGAGCAACGCGACCTCGAGAAGGCAGCAGAGGTCTATCTCCACAGCGACGAGCCACCACCAGCATTATACATCATCCAGACAGCCATCAATCGAAACAAGCGCTGCCTCCTTGCGTACCATGCTCATCGCGTTGATCGCCTTAGGGATTTGTATTGGTCGGTCGGCGGTGCTTTGCCACATATCCTCTCGAATCAGGATATCAGGAGCAAATTGTCACCACACGAGGTGGACTACATGCGCCAGTACAACCACTCCGTCATGGAGTTTCGCTCAGAGTTTTCGCATGAGTTGGACATCACAGCGAGCATCACGAATCCACCCAAGGATCTGCATGTGCTCGTACATGTGGTGAAGGATTGTGGGGTGATCCAGACAGAGCTGGGGAGCATCGACTTCCAGAGGGGGCAGAGATTCATGGTTCGACGCGCCGACATCGAGCACCTCATCGTTCAAGGGTACTTAGAGGAGGTCTAAGGAAGCTGCGACTTTGTTATGGTCGCTCCCGCCCCTTCCAAACGCGCAAATCTTCTGCTCTTGCATCAATTCGCAGCACGCTCATTTCTCATGTTTCGAACCATAGCACATTTTCCTGTTCGTGATCGCGTCCGATGGTGAAATGCTGCCATCCTGCTAGCCCGGAAACGAAACGCTCTCGATGAGATCGGATGCATCGCATACTTACCCCCACTCCCCCCCCCCATTCCTCCCAGCGCCCGCGGGGGATGAGCCCCCTTCTGAATTTCGCAGGATGGACATACTACTCGCGAAAATGTATGATCCCCAAACGGCGCCTTCGTGCCGGGCTGCTGGGGAGCCATGTCTCGGGATGACTTCGTGGCCCCAGGCCAATCAGTAAATTACGCGTTTGTAAAAATTGGACCAACAACTATTACGCTTCACTCGGAAAATCTGCCGAGACCATCCTCGATTCTGTTCGCGTCAGTCCCTGAGCTCTTGCCCTCGAAACTGTGTCCGGTGTGATGTGAGCGCTGCTATATGACGAATGCTACTCTGAAGTCTGCTGGCAGGCTTTTGTGCAATTGCGATCAGTGACCGCGGAACTGCCTTGATTGAGGGTATTTGGATCCAAAGGCTCATTTGCGCTTCCCTCTGCTGAGCTTGCCAACATATTTCGACAAATTCTTCTAATCGCATCTTCGCTAGGAAACCTAGCTTCAGCTTGTTCAATGAAATTCTCGGATCAACGTCGTGTTTCAATCGCTGAGGCGCCGACGCCCTCCACCACAGGTGCCCCAGGCGCGTAAGGAAGGTATACTCCGAGCGTAAAGGCAGAAAATTGTAGCAAATTGTCAGGCTGGGTGCACTTTGTCGGGATACTCTTGGGATACGATTAGTAGGTGGTTTGGACTAAGCAAAAGGTGCAATCTGACGTATCCCAGCCGAATTGTCAGCAGGACAATCACAAAGGCCTAAGGTGCTATAGTTCTTACCAAGCAGTTTTATATATAGGCTGCATGGTATTGGTCAATTATGGCGCCTGAAAATCAACTTGGCCATGACGGATCCGGGTTTTCGCCGACCATGCTAGATCATCTGGACATCGTGGCAAAGCAGCAGGGTTGTGGCTGATTCAGCCGGTTAGTAAACAGGCTTCGTGGAGCCGCAGGAGCACGCAATGGGTGAGAAGCTCGGCGTAACGATGGTTTATCAGCGTCTCTCAGGTATATATACATTTACGGTGTACCCCAGATTTCAGCCTAATTCAATCCACCCTCATAATGACCACTACTCCCAGCTCGACGACCGCAAATCTCACATTCTTCGCGCCACCCGCAGATGGCTCGCCCGCATATCAGACAGTCGGCATTGACAGTGTGCCAGGGAAGCCAGAACGGAATTGGAGCGGTGCCGAACGCCCCTTCGTCATTGAAAACCTCCGGGGGAAGGAGGATTCGGCCACCCTCGACACAACAGGCTTCCAACTATTCAACCGGCCCTCGAAGCACAAGACATTCAACAGCGACGCCGAGATCCGTGCAGAATACTATCCCGAAAGCATTGAGCTGATCAAAGAGTTCACCGGAGCAAGTAGGGTGGTGCTCTTTGACCATAGTACGTTGGATGCTATGGAATTATGGGCTTGGGCTAATGTACGCTATCATATCAGCGATCCGCCGCCGGCGTCCAGAGGAGGTTGATGGTGGGCCTGGCAAGCGCCAGCCGGTCTCTCAAACGCACGTCGATCAAACACCTGCAGCGTCGGTCGCTAGGGTGCATCGCCACTTGCCCCCAAAGGATGCCGAAGCCCTCCTCAAACGCCGATTCCAGATCCTCAATCTCTGGAGGCCCATCTCACACCCAGCCATCGACTGGCCACTCGCGTTGTGTGATTTCAGGACTGTAGACGAGGAGAAGGACATTCTTCCCGTTGCGCTCATCTACCCCGACCGAGAAGGGGAGACGTATGGTGTGACATATAACCCAAACCAACGATGGACATATTTCCGTGGTATGACCCCTGACGAATTCATTCTCATCAAGTGGTCAGTTGTAAATCATGTTTGCGCGTATCGGTTCCCTGACTTCTTGTGATCATCAGCTTTGACTCCATCCAAGACGGAAGCGTTGCGAAATTCACGCCTCACACAGGATTTAGCGATCCTTCGACACCGGCAGGGTCGCCTCCCCGTGAATCCATCGAGTTGAGGGCGTTGGTTTTCTATGATTAGTAGGAACGAGGGGGGTGGAATGTATGTACTAAATAAACAGAATAGGTAGACTTAGATGATCGTCCAAAAGTTTGTGTATGTGTGCTTGGTTTTGACAACTTGAACTTTGACCTACTCAAATCGACACCATGACTGCATTGCTTGGGTAGATGTTGAACAAACATCGACATTTGCCCAATCCCCCGCTGATTATTCCGTATGGTGGGATAATAGTTTTCCATCATCATTACTCAGAAGCTCATGAGATTCCACCTGATGCATACGAACTAACTAGCGTTCCCACATATTTGAGCATGCTGGACTGCCAAATTCTTAAAACAGTGACTTTGATGCCCGCTACCCCAGTTTTGCCCTCGCTCGTCAAACCTCTGACGCTCCCAGAGCTTCTCGATTTTCATGTTGAGCATAATCCCGACCAACCATTATACGCGTTCGCCCGGGGACTTCAAACTGATATAATATCTTATTTGGAGTTTGCAAGAGGTTGCCACCGAGTTGCCCACCATGTGCAACCTGCTTCTGGCATTAAGACCAGGGATCGCCCGGTTGTCGCTCTGATCGCGCTTGCAGATGTTGTTGTATACCAAGCCACCACAATTGGGCTGATGAGAGCCGGTTTCATTGTGAGCGGCGAACACCAGCGCGAATTTCCCAAGGTTTTACATAGTGATGGCTTCGATTGCAGCCGTTTCCCATCTCACCGCGCAATTCGCCAGCTGCGATTTTATTCTTGTTAAAGGCCACATCCTGCCATCGGTTGCTGACAACCGGGTCGACCTTGGGGACCCTCGTCCGTGACATTGAAAGCGAGATTGCTTTGAATGACCCAACTTATCAGCTTTCCATTGAAGAAGCCCCCGGGCTGGACATTGTTTATCCGCGGCTCGCAAATGGGACACATGGCGGTACATTCTACCCTTTTCCGCTTCCTGATCAAGGTCTGGGGATGTCAGATGTCGCGCTCTATTTGCATTCATCCGGAAGTACTGGGTTCCCCCGAGCAATCCCTCAAACGCATTTGGGGGTATTCGAATGTGCATCCTTCAGTGAGTCAACGTAATTTGTATTCTCAATCAATCCAGACAGTACATGCATAGTGGCGCAACAGTTGACCGCACATAGACCGCGCCTTCGGCTTGGCGGTGTAGGTCTACCACCCTTTCATGCCCATGGCTTCTTTTCTCAAGTAGCGCATCCCCTGTATGGTACTTTGAGCGTGTCTGTGTATCCGCCCGTGGTCACCACCTGCCGGTTGCAACCAATCACACCGTCTCCGGAAAACATAATCGAGCACCTCCGCAGATCAGGGGCAAATTGGTTAATAACTATCCCTACACTCCTGCATACATGGTGTCAATCGGAGGATGCTATCCGGTTTTTGCAGAAAGCCGTGTTTGTGGTGAATTTTCTTTGAATTTGCGGTCAAGACAAAACTAAGTTGAGGACAGGGGTACGCAGGTGGATCGCTCTCCAAAACTGTGGGGAAAATCCTTGTGGAGGCCGGGGTCAATTTGAAGACGATATACGGGGCAACTGAGTCTTGGGGACCTAACGTGATCACGTTGGAAAGAGGAAATGAGGCGGAATGGGAGTGGGTGGAATTCAGCAGCAAGGCAAGGATAAGGTGGGCTGACCAAGGAGATGGCACGTATGAATGCCAGCTTCTGGTGAGTCTTTTCTAGGGCAACATCTCTGGCCTTGACCACCGTCACCAGACAACCGATACATATCACCCCTCGGTCGAAAATATGTGGGAACCACGAGGATATGCTACATCAGACCTATTCGAAAAGCACCCCACCAAAAACTTGTGGAAGATGTACGTTCAAGTTCTCTTAACGCTGTCCGCGTCCTCATCGGCGAACCAGCGTAGGTAGAATTGATGATGTTATAATTCACTCGTCTGGGGAGAAGACAGTACCTGAGCCGATGGAGAAAATTATTATGGGTAGCCCATTGTGAGTTTTATCATGTCCGTGGGGGCGCCTCCACTCAGTTATTTCGCATAGAACTTCCGCCGTTGTGATGTTTGGGGGCAAACATGACCACCCAGGTGTGCTCATAGAACCTGCGACAGAGCATAACGCTGAACTGCAACATCCCGACCAAGTTGAGATTCTGAGAAAGCGATTGTGGTGAGTAGAAGTGCACTGGGTACACTGAGTATTAAATTATGTCAGGCCCGTGATCGAGCAAGCAAATGCAAGCGCGCCCGCCTTTAGCCGTATATTCAAGGAGATGATCTTAATCGCATCGCCAGAGAAACCTCTGCCCAGAACAAACAAGGGAACTGTGATGAGAAAATTGGCTTTAACATTATACGCGAAGGAAATTGAAGCTTTGTGCATTTGCGCGCCTCCCAGACAGTCGCGGGAGTCACTTATGATACGAATAGATATCAGACTATCGAAACAAATACTGGGACCAATGATTTCCGTGTCATCCCCCCAGAGAATTGGCGAGAAAATGCCGTCAAGAATTGGCTTCTAGAACAGACAGATAACATGCATCCAGGACGAACCTTTTCCACAACCCACGACCTCTTTGAGCAGGGTTTTGATAGGTACAATGAACAAATTGCTTCCCTCTCACGGACACCACTAATGAATTCCAGCTTGAGTGCTACATTTCTACGCTTTCATATGGTTGGTGCGTTCAAGAGCACCACTGACCTTCGCATAGTGGCAGAAGCAATCCCGTTCAATGTTGTCTATATGAACCCAACAATCGCAGGCTTGGCAACCTACATCACCAACCTCGCCGCATCCCCCGAGGGCGGTACAATGATTGTACAAGACGAGGCAGCGAGCATTCAAGCGATGGTTGAAAAATACACACTAGGATTGACCCCCTTCGGGAAAACTGCGACCACCCCTCATCCGGAGCGACAGGGCCATGTCGTATTGGTAACGGGTTCCGCGGGTCATCTTGGCTCTCATGTCTTGTTTTCATTATTGCAGAATCAGGCGATCTTGAAAATATTTGCCTTCAATCGTCCTGCCCAAACGAATTGCAGCTGTTATCACCGACAATTCTCAGCCTTTTCGGACCGAGGCCTCGACAGTCAGCTCCTCGGTTCAGAAAAGTTGATTTTCCTTGAGGGGGATCTAACCCAGGAAATTCTTGGCTTAGGTCGTGTTATTTACGACCAGGTTCGCCTCCTCCAATCATCGCCCGCAAAGTCCTTCATTCAACCAGGGCGTAGCTTTGCAGGGAGGTTGACATCATTATCCACTGTGCTTGGAGACTGGACTTTAATCTGTCTCTTCAATCGTTCGAATCGAATGTACACGGCACACGCAATCTTGTCGAGCTTGCGCTCTCCGGAGCCCATGCCGAAACCCTCCGTTTCATTTTTGCATCATCGGTTGCTGCGTCGGCATACTCTCAGAAAAGCGAGTATGGGGGATCTCTGAAAAACGGCTATGGCCAGAGTAAATACGTCGCAGAGAAGGCAAGAACACTTTCAACATTTATTTCGATATGAATTGATCCCGACTAGATATTAGAGATGAGTGGCCTGCAGGCCACTTGCCTCCGGATCGATCAAATCAGCGGCGACATGAAACTGGGGGTTTGGCCGGTGTCGGATTGGGTCCCAATCCTGATTAAATCAAGCCTCACTCTTGGAGCGTTTCCGGTTGGCGGGGGGGTGGATCATTTTACCAGCTACCGTATTTGTAGTGCTAATTCATCTCAAGGCCGTGACCTGGTTATCCGTAAACGCCGTTTCAAACATCATCTTGGAGATTGGGCTTTCAGCGGAGGTGCCACCCCGTCTGCTGCATCTCGTCCACCCGCAACCCATTTCGTGGGGGAACGTTATAACCCTGATTAGCTGTGCTCTCACCAGGAAGAAAAAGCTCCCAGTTTCTCTCCCTACCATTTCATTCCAGGATTGGCTCCAGCGCCTGCAAAATGAGGCTGAACAAGCCACGGAACAAACCCTCAGGCTAATGGTGAGTTGGGATGGTATGTCGATTACCTAGGCCCGGCTAATGCGTTATGCCTCTAGCCCGCAGTCAAATTGCTGGATTTCTTCCGCAATATGGTACACGCGGGTGAGGTAGGGATCAACCAAGACATAACAAAAATAAACACACAGCCTATGGATCTGAGTACCAGCCAGGTTTTAAGACAGCTGGAACCGATTGGGAGTGCTGAAGTCGACCGTTGGATCGAATATTGGGATGCGCTTGGCTGGTTTGACGAGTGTGTCGTAGGGTCATGATGCATGTGTATGCTTTCTAACAGTGGAGAACTCATTTCAGGTCTTTAGTAGGTAGGTTAAATGACCAGAATTACCGCAAAGCAAGCGGTTACATACAAAGAGATGAAGCAGATACATGATAATAAAAGTGAGAACCAAAAACTATGACAGACAACAAATTTACCCTCCAAATGAGAGGATATTAGTTTAGGTGGAGCTTAATGAGGAGGGCTGATATGTTTAGAGAATTACTGTGCCCGGGTTTGGGAAAAGAGGTTTCTAGACAGTGGTAATTCACCGTCGCTCGCCTCTGAGTCAGATAGGATCACCAATGGTGGGCGGGCGCGGCGTGGTGTCCTTGCGATGGGGACTAAATCGACAGTGATGGGCCGCGACTCAGCGGACGGCATGATTTTTGGACTTACCCTGGCTATCCTCGTCATCAGCGTGCGCGGTATCGATATAGACTTTTTTGTAGAGTCGTGATGGCCGTTCATGGGATGGAGAGGTAACTGTCTAATCTTGGAACGCAGGATACACAATATTGTTGAGGACTGACCTTTGGGTTTGGGGGCAGAATTTTGTGCTTTTGCTGATGAACGTGTCACCCTTCTGGAAACTATTCAAAAGGTAAGTTAGGAACACTAGACGCGCGATTCACGTACCACCTGAATCATCCGAGTCCGACATGTCCTCAGACGACTCACGATAAGATTGAGACCCAGAGTCGCTCCTCTCGTCTTCGACGATGAACGGGCTACCCTGACCAGTGGATTTCCTTGTGGATACAATCAAGCTTCTGGATGTGGGGAAAAGTTGTGGGACAACTACCAAGATTTCGGACTGGCTGTTTTTCGAACGCGCCTTTCGGGAGGGGCGTGTGATTGAGTCGTGCGGTTGGCATTCTTGCGAGGTGTAATTTCCACGTACGAAAGTTGGCGGACCGAGGTATCTGGGGAGGGGGAAGACGAATACACATCCTCCATTTGTGAATCTTCCTCAGAATCGCCCATGGTAATCTGCGGCTATGAAGAGGTCGTAAAGTCGTAGTAGAAAAATAACGGCATGGTCCCCACATTATCATTCTCACTCATGCCTGAGTGCTCGTTTGTATCCGAGTCCATGTCTATCTCTTGGCTTGAAAGTTTACCCGTCTCTTGAGTTTCATCATGGGTATCCATATCTAACCCTGGGCTGTTTTGTTGCATGTCCTCAGCGTTGACTTCCGAGTCATCAATGAATCCATTTTCAGACGAGGTTGACTCATCGTCGGAATCCTCGGTGTTGAGATTCATGTCATCGTGATATTCAGAGATACGAAGAAGCTCCCCAATATCACGCTGAACCCCGTACTTCCGTGGGTTACCCAGCCACTGATCCACTGCAAGGAAAAATAGAGGAAACTGGACACATTAATGAGGCGTAGGATTAGGGGAAGAAGGCGTTCTTACCTCCTTTACCAGGCCCGGCTGCTGAGTCGCCCATTCCAGCCAAGGCTTGTCACGACACTGCCTAATCGTCTGGCCTTTGTGCTTCGCCCCAAACGGGACGATAAAAAGGTCATAATCTGTCCGAGTCAGCTCTTGAAGGCCAGTATGGTATCTCTTCACAGCGGTAAGCATTTGGGGCTGGGCAAAGTTCACTGAAGTGGAATAACCAGTAATTCTCGTGCTCACATGGTTCAGATTTTCGAGGCACCAGCGGAGGTAAGATTCTGGAATTTGGTGCAACTTCTTGCCCTTGTGCTTGCCAAACCAGAGGAGATATCCGCCTGCATTTTCACCAAAATACCATTCCCATTGGCTCTTGTCATCTTGGGAGTCCTCGATGATGGGGTCTGCAATTGGTGGGAGGAGAGAGGCGGGCGACATGACTGATAATTTGACACTGGTCTATCATACGCTGAGTTGCAATGGCAATGTATTTGGAAAACAGTGGCTCCTAATCTAATAGAAATGGTAAGGTCTGAGATTCGAGACACGCACGACACTTTTCAAAGTTTCAGTTCGGGCCAAGTCTCCAAGATGATGCTGACGTCCAAGTTCAAGGCGGGCCGTGAGTCCGGTTGCAAGTTCAACGTCAACTTCAACATCCAACAAACGCTCAACGTTGCAACTTTCACCCACAAAATACGAACTTGCTTCATGATCACGGAATAGATCGTTAGCGATAGCAACCACACCGCCAAGCACAGAATTTGCAGCAAATGATTTCCCCTCGGAGCCCGGGCCAGGAAATCAAACCCCGCGTCTCCCCGATTCTACAGGGTCCGAATCTGGGGTACGAACCAGAGCCTACCAGCACGCGACTTCATAAATCATGAAATTCTATGACGAGGTTCCCGACCATCTAGCAAGATGGATTGGTAGGCAAAAGCTCTTTTGGGTAGCCTCTGCCCCCCTGAGCTCGGAGGGTCATATCAACGTCTCACCCAAAGGCATGGAAAATACTTTTCACATTGTCAACCCACGAAAGGTTTGGTATGAGGATCTAACAGGTAGTGGTAAGATATTTCCATCCTGTCTATTTGAGAAAACATTGACCGGACCATTCAAGGTGCGGAGACAGCATGTCATATACGCGAAAATGGGAGGATCACAATCATGTTTAGTGCGTTTGAGGGACCCCCACAGATCGTTAGGTTATTTGGCCGAGGTCTTACCATCCTTCACCAAACGGATACTGTTACTCAAATATACTTTGTATCAACAGGCGTGGTCTACGAATACGGCACACCGGAATACGCCAAATTTTTATCGCCGACAAACAGACAGCCGGGATCCCGGGCTATCATTGTCGTTGATATCCACAAAGTTGGAACGGCTAGTTATTCCTTGACCCACCTGGGATCGTTTACCGGGCGCTGATCCATGACCTTTAGACGTGTGGCTGGGCTGTGCCGTTCTTTACATTCAGAGCGCACCGTAATCAGCTTCTCGGCTGGGCAGCTAAATTGGAAAATGTGGACACGGAATCCCCGGCGCCTCTGCCTGAAGGTGGCCTCAAGTCATGGTGGAAGACATACAATACAAAAAGTCTCGACGATCTTCCTGGAATTACAACACACCTTTCTGATGATCCATTTAAATTGGGGAATATCACATATCCAGTAGACGACATTAGGATTCCCACCAAGACTGGCACATCACCCTCCGCATTCTTTGATATCAAATCTGTATTCATGTTCTCTATGGGTGTCTTGTTTTCAGCGTTGTACGTTCGATTTGCGGGTGCCCTAACAGGTTGATTACCAGATGTAAAATGCCCAGCCCGGGTAGGGTGGGCCCATGGTGGGAAACGGAAACAATTGATTGGACTATCGTTAATAATACATACATTTGTCGAATTGATATTGCAAGTCCGGGTTTCGTTAGTGGGCACGGATAGGGAAAACTATGATAGCAAGGGGTAGGAAGCTGATGGGATGCGGCGATAAGAAAAGAGGGTAGAGGGCGTTGCGTATATGCATGAGGAACGTAAAACCCTGGTGAAGATATACGGTTGGCGATATGCGAGGACGAAGGGCGGATCAAGAAAAACTTGTGTTACAAATACCGAAAATGTCGGATGGGGTGGTCGTAGTGGGAAGGTTCCTCGGAGTTGAATGATGAGATTGGCATATGTCCATCAATCCATCTCCATCTCCATTTCCATCCCGTCCCATTCTGTTTGTCTGCCCTTGTGGGGTGACGCGCCTCCACCGACCATGTCCTCATCCTCGTCTTCTTCCCGAACGCTGAACCCGACGCTCAACTCATCTTCCTCCTTCCACATCTTTGGTCTCCCTCGGGAGCTAAACCCATAACGTCCCCCATATCCCATTGAGCTGTATTCCTCCAGGTCACCATCAACATCCACATCAATGCTTTCATCGTCACTTCGGCTACCCGAAGCAGAGCCGGACCTGGAGCGGGACTGTGACGATGATCTTAGAGATGAGCGTGGAAGGGACCAGCCCCCAACGCCAGTCCCTATACTCCTTGAATCGGAGGCCGTATAAGAGAAGGAAGTAGAGGACAGTGCGGTAGAGTGATGGGACGTGGATGTTGGATAGGCTGATGATGAACCCCAAGAATTAGCAGCGGGAGGGCTCCGGTAACTACTGGAGTCTGCGCTAGGATTGTTGGGGACGGGCATTGGGGCGGTAGCAGCCACAACGAGACCTGGTCGGACGTGAGTTATTACTCCTGAAACAGCGGATGCAGGAATGGGGTAATCGTGGAGGCGGGGTCCCGCGGAGGTCCCTCGATTATAATTAGCGAGTAGACTAGTGGCCGGCACCGAACTAGATGTAGGGTGGGCCGCGTAGGGTGATGTAGATGCAGGCGCTGTGCTCTGGGCTTCTGGAGCACCATTCGCAAGAGAAGTGGTACTATCAGGTTGTTGGAGTGACCCGCCTGAAAGAAAGGATGGCCATAGAGAACGATCCTCGGGGAGAGAAGTTCCTGTGGAAGACGAGGGTGATAAATGGGAAAGAATGGCAGCCGCCTGCCATGTTGTATGAATATCATGTTGTCCACATGGCAAAAAGGGGAAAACCTACTTCGAGGAGTTGAACTTGTTGGTGCTTACTCAGGACAAATTTGGATGCCTCGCGCCAGTGTGGGGTATGCTCCCAGCGGTGCTTAATGAGACAAGATGGGTGGCGGTAAATCTGCACGGCACCCGCACCTGGTTAAGCGATGACGAATGTGAATCACAAAGCGATAACTTGCCTTGGAGCAACTCTCGCATTTGTGATCTACACCTCTCTTCTTGCCATGCTTTCCATTGGTGATAGGAATTGGTGCGGCAATGTCTTTGGAGATGTCCCCTGCCACTATAGGCTGAGCGAGAGTATTGCTGCCATCATTGAGCGGCATGGACCTAGAAATATTACCAGTGCCGCCTTGGGGTGCTGGCACAGTGCTCATGGGAGAGACTATCTGTGAGACACCTGTAAGTGAGGGGGAGGGCATAAGTCCGCCTGAGGCAACCGTTGGGGAGGACGATAAAGAGAGTGACGCTAAAGACAACGCAGCGGCTGCCGTTTGCATCGTGACGGGCCTAGGAAGAATATATAAGCTCAAGAATTTCCAATTCAGACAGAGACCAAATATCACGATGAGAGTGCAAAGGCTATCATTTGTGGCACATGGCCAGAGAAAATGTTGAGAAAAGATACGCACGACGGGCGATTGGCTGCATCACGAGCGTCACTCAATCTCCTGCGTGCTTTGCCTGTAGACGCTAAACGACGATGCTGCTTGCCTCCATTGGCATTTGTGGTCGATAACGTCGATGCTGGTGTACCATGGGTGCCATTGGGCCCGGGAACGTTATCATTGATGCTTGTGGACCCTAGACTTCCCACAGAAATTGAAACTTCTTGTACTGGAATTGGTGCAACGCTCGCTGCCGCTATGGAAAGTGAGAGAAGACTGAAGGATGAACCTTCTACAGGCTGGGTAGATTACAAAGGGTGTTAGCCAAAATTTGAGATGGGCACAAATTGGCGTACAGAAGTAGAGGCTGGGTGGGAGGACGGCACAGAGCTACTGGTTTCGGACATGGTTGTAGGCGAATCGGGTACAATATATGGACAAGAGACTGGTGAATATGAACTACAAAGTCGAATACAAGTTCATGATAGAGGGAGGACGAGAGAATAAAGTCAGGCAAACTCAGCCACGACATGTGCCCCGTCCAAAATTTATTTGTGGGTATAAATTATATTGGTCCATTGCCTTTTTCGGCTCCCTTGCCAACTTTACCTCCGGCACTTTGCGTTTCAGCCGTCAATGCACAACACCCACAGCCTCGCTACATCCCAGCACCCCAGATAAATTCCCCCGGGTACTTCAAGGCTCAGCAAAAATTAGGATCAACTGGACGGGGGTGCCAGAGTGCCAGAACCGTTTATTATGTAGAAATCGCTTCGGACCTATCACACGTTACCTCAGTTGATCTGCCAGCAATTGCTCGTCATGTTCTGGGGCATTCGCACCAAAACCAGGCGAAGGGCCCCAGAGGAACATTTGCCCGTGGACGGAAGTTGTGGAGTTGCATACTCCGGGTATGTGCAGCTTGTGACTCGGGGGTAACACCAGTACCGCCATCATCTTGGTGCACTTCTACCAGTGAACCTCATCTCTTAGGCAATGCAATCGTATTGGCCGGACTTGAGGCGGGGAAAATGTATCGCGAAATTCAATGCCAGAGACTCTATTTTTTGGGTTACACTTGTATAGCCCACCTGCCAGACAGAATTCTGTCTCACATGGTAAGCTCAGGCGGTGATGTGCATATACACATTGAATATTGAAAATGTGAGGTGTGTGTACTATAGCCAGCCGTCGGCCAGGGAGATGAGGCTCCCTGAGCGCGGAGCGGTATTTGAAATTTGAGGGTTGTCATTCAAGCAGTTTCGAGAGTTGGGTCTTTTGAGCTTCTGAGCTCTGACACGATAGCCTGCAGACGGAGATGGCGAGGGAGAGTATTATACTTGCGTATCTGAAGAGCTGGGGACTTTGTTGGGGGAAATCAAAGATGGCGTCGCGGAATGGTGCTTGAAAATTTGAACCGCGGTCGTGGCGCGAGTTGCTTTGGATATTATCCTCATAGCCTGTGTTTTGGGTGCGACATAAAATGGCGCACCTCCAGTTGGGCATGGCGGCAATTTGAAGATGATGATGAATTGCGACTCTCAGGCTGCATTTCTTGTTTCATGTCATCACACCACCCTGAGACTGGAGTACCAGCCCTACGGGAAGCGATCTACTTACTGGTAGCGAGACAAGATGAACCTTCGATCAACCTTGATGGAGACTTGGGCAGGCCAACCAAGGAATGTTCGGTTCCATGGAGAACCCCTTCGCCACCGCTCAGCAACCACATGAAAATGACTGACAGGTGTAGTACACTTCTGGGGTATGCATAGATGGGTTGAACCCGTCGAGACCTACCCCTAGAAGTAAGTCCCAATGTCATTGTCAATGGTACCTTATCTCGACAGTGCCTGGACCTTTTTTTTCTTCCTTGGGCGCTGTTATAAAATGGACTGCGCTCAATTTCACACCATATTCCAATGGATTTTTACGACGAGCCTGTTCCCAGCAGCATACTACGCGTCCAGCATAGTCAGCCCTCATCCCGCACGTATTCGACTGCAGTCAATGCTCTGCTCAAGAGAAGCGTCCAGCGTACACTTCCGCTCAAGAATGGAAATCTCGTGATTAATTGTCCCGTCCCCTCCCAGATTGCGGGCGAGGGTATGGAATATGCGCACGCCGTCCATCATCCTGCTTATGCAAAGACCATTGAGGGCATCCCGGTCCTGTCGCACTTTCCGTTCATCTCAGCACCCAGCCCATCATCCTCGGTTTCTGCCGATCCAGCTTGGGGTGATGATGGTGACGACGACGGCGACGGGATCCATTACGCGGATGGCACGGATGCGACGGAGGCAGTGTTCAGCGAGGGAGAACGCAGAGAAGAAGAGGAAGCAAGGAATACGGAGGAGGCAGATTGGGGAGTTGGGAGAGAAATGGAAAGAGAGGTTGAGGGAGCCGAATCATCACCCGCAGGGGAAGTTAAATCACCCCCTGTGAGGGAGGTTGAAAGACCAATATCCCCATGCCTTCCGGGAGGTGCGGGGCCTAAGCCGGAGGAGAAATTGGCAAGAATAAAAAATACGGCCGCGCGGAAGGTCGAGGAGGGGCCAACCAACCGCGAACCTGAATTGCACGTCCATGTCGATGAACAGGAGGCGCCCGATGAGTGCAGCTTGATAACATATCAGGGGGTTACATGCGACCCGGACGATTTTGTCCAGAACGGATATCGTTTGAAGCAGAACACCTTCAACCGCGATACAGAATTGTTGATTGCGATGACAATGTACAATGAGGACGCAAAACTATTCCTCCGAACCATGAATTCGTAAGTCTATCTGTAGCAACTTGCGGATTATTCAACACTGCGACTTTGGCAGGGTCATTAGAAATATCGTTCACATTTCGAGTATGGGGAATCCCCAGAAGTGGGGAGAGCACCCCTGGACAAAGATTGTTGTTTGCATCATCTCAGATGGTCGGGCTAAAATCGATGAAAGCACACTTGGTGCCCTGACACTTGTAAGGGGTCGCAGTATCAACCCATCGATCCTAATTTTAGCCTAATTTTAGATGGGTTGTTATCAAGAAGGTCGCGCTGTGGGTTCAGTCGATAAAAAGAAAGTGACTGCCCACATTTATGAGTCTGTCATGATTCAACTCTATTGTTATTTCACTTTTGACTGTTTACCGGCCCAGATTCTCATCTCGGATCGTCATCTCAGAGTCTGGGGTGGTTTCAAGGCGCCAAGATCCTGTTCAGGTTATATTTTGCCTGAAAGAGGCCAATCAGGGCAAGATTAATAGCCACCGGTGGTTTTTCCATGCCTTTGCTCGGGTTTTGGAACCCAAAGGTGAGAGAATTCCGTCGAAGAATCCTAGGAGGTTAGGAATAAGTCGTCCAGTTTGCATTCTCCTGGATGTTGGGACGCGTCCAACAAGTACCTCGCTATACAAACTTTGGGAAGGTATTCGTTATTTGCGTCTTCCCTATGCTTCCATGTAGCTGACCCCCGAGCAGCGTTTGACGAACGGGAGAATGTCGGTGGGGCTTGCGGAGAGTAAGCGGTTGGTAATCGGTCTTCTACCATGATTGACCTACAGCTAGGATTTATGTTGACTGTGGGAGGGAATGTTCCGCTATCCTCGAGAACCCGCTAGTGGCTTCCCAGAATTTCGAGGTTCGTTCAGCCCCTGCGGAAATTTCTCTCAACTCACGCACGGATCACAGTATAAAATATCCAATATCTTGGACAAGCCGTTTGAGGCGAGACAATGATTGTATTCTTTTGACCATGGATTGACCTAGTGTGTTCAGAGCAACTTTGGCTTCATTAGCGTACTCCCAGGGGCATTTAGTGCTTACCGTTACAAGGCCGTCCTGGGAGATCCATTGGATGCATATTTCCAAGGTGATCGCTCTCGCAGCATGGGCGAAGATCCACTGGCAAATGTGACAGGGCTATTTGGTCTGCGTGTTTCCTATTTCTCCTCAACGGGAATCTGAATGCGCGGGTAGAGCGCAATAAATTCCTTGCGGAAGATCGTATTCTCTGTTTTGAAATTGTTGTCAAGAAGGAAGAAGGGTGGATGTGAGCGAACTCGGATGTCATACCCTTGGGCAATCTCGGCTGACCCCGTCTGGCAGATTGCACTATGTCAGGGGTGCCAAAGCGTCGACGGATGTCCCTACTGCGGTCAGGCAGAATTTCACGGCAGAGCCAATCCATTACTCAAAATGCCCACAGGTTCCGGAATTCCTCTATCAACGTCGAAGGTGGCTGAACGGCTCCCTCTTTGCCTCCGCCTACGCCATCACCTCTTGGAAACGTATTTGGACTTCAGGGCATACTACCCAAAGGAAGGTCTGGCTAACGGTGACTCCACTGCCTCTCACTCCTGACTTTCCTAATCATGACCCCAGCTTGAGTTTTTTTATATGGGTATTCAGCTTGTGTTTGCTTGGACATCGCTCGCCAATCTTTATCTCGCGTTTTACTTTGTGGGTTGATTCATTCTGAGTCTGATTTGTGCTCACATATTCGTAGTTGGTATCATCAGCAGTCGAAAACCCTGAAACGGATGCATTCAACTTCATTCGCGCCGGTTCTGGTCCTGCCATCTTCGACCTTTTCCTCAAGGCAAATCAATACTACCTTGCTTTCTTCTTTATTTTACTCACCATCTCCAGGTATATGTCGCCCTCCTGTTCGCAGTGACCCTCTGTTCCCTTGGGAATCGGCCGGGTGTGAGTTCACTTTGGCATCTAACCACGCAAATATTTTATTTTCCCAATCCCAGAACTATAAACACATCTATGTATCTGCCATTGTGTTATTTGGCTTTTGCCAAATCATCACGTCGTGGTGTGTGTGGCACACTGTGTACCTTGCTATTACCCATAATCACCTGGCTCAGTGAGTCGATATGCCTGTTATCCCCCTCCCTCAGCTAACGATGTACAGTCCGATGAAGAGCAGTGCCACCTTTTACGAAATTTCCGTCTCGTTGTTAACCACCTACGGTTTATATATGATCACCTCCTTCGTTTTCCAGGACCCCTGGCACATGTTTACGTCTTTCTTTCAATATTTTTTCTTCTTGCCCAGCTGTGCGTATTTCTCTCTACATGTGTCATACTCTGGACCTTTTCTCAAGATGTCAATGTTTTAACGATATACGCTATGGCAAACCTCGATGACGTTTCTTGGGGAACCAAGGCCGGTGGTTCAGGTGACGAGGCGGCAAAACTTCGTGATGTCGTTTCCACCGGCGACAAAGAGGGGGAGCTCATCGTCACGCTCCCCCTACCAATCAAGCTTAGCGCATTCGGGCCCGTACTCCAAGCGGCAGAGGGTAGCGTCACTGCGGCCTTGAAGGCAGGCCCGGCACCTTCCCTCGATATCTCGGCTCAAACGATCAAGGATAAAAACACGAGATCGGATGTAGTGTTGAAGTGGTTATTCGTAAATATGTCCGTTTCTGAACCCCAAACATACCCACGAGATACTGAACTAATTTCGGCCCTCAGGATGGTCATTCTTGTCTTCACATCCCCCGCGTTGATCGGAGTATCGTCGAAAGTTACTAATAAGACCAACTTCAACCCATATTTAAGCTTATTGTTCAACCTTCTGTATGTTGTGTTATTTCCCGCTCGACAACGTGTCTGAAATTGTTTCCAGCGCGATTTTGGCTGCTATGCGCTTCACCGGCTCCGTATATTATTTGTACAGCAATCGGAAGACCGGGAAGGATGGAGAGGACGATTAAGCCTCCTTAACTAGGGGTCACGGGTCCTTGATACAAGTTGGCATGCACCAAAGGAATGAAATGGAATTTGAATTTGATGCAGTGGTGCCCACTGCCAAGTGATAGGTTATATTTTGTGCATCTGATCCCCCAAACTTGTCCTGGATCCTGTGAAGCGCAAACTTTGATAATCTAGGTTTCTTGAGGTCATATTTCTGACCCCGCCCCAGGTTACTGTTTCGCGCTAGGAATGATTAGTATTCACTGATGGTAATTATAGGGGACCTGGTGGGTAATAATTTGTGGTCCCGCTTTCATACTGCAATCTGTTGGAATGTTACGATTGGAATGGTACGCCATCATTAACAAGTCAGTGTTAGTATTATGTTACACATGTACTATGCTTGCTGCGCTCTCAAGTTGCTCGAAGCTGGGGCCCTAGCTGAAGGGAAAGCAAGGGAAGTGTGGCCCCGATATTCATATCATTTTCAATCCGAAACTTGGGAGGTGTCCGATTTCGTGTGCGTACTACGGAGGGGTGTGGGCTGGGGCAGAAAATACTGTTACCTGCGGTTTTCCAAAGGGTTTATAAACAACCGGATCCATGCCACTGTGCCGAGGCAATGGTAGGTTGGGTACGGGCTACGTGTTCTCGTGCATCAGATCCTTCAAGATGGGTCTGCCCTTGAGGATTCCATGCGCCGTGAGACTTGACAATCTGGGCTTCTTGGTTCCTCTGCGGACATCTTCCGTGATGACATCCAGCTCCACTTCCTCAGCAAGGCGCTTGGCATGGTTTGGGTCGTCGAAGAATGGTTTGTGGATGAGATCAGCTTGGGGTGGTAACTGCAGGATCCAATCCTGTCTCTCCATCAGGGTGAAAAACTCTGCAAGTAGCGGGGCGGCGCCCAGGGTCTTGCGCGAGCCAAAAATGATGAGCTTCGAGCGGGCACGCGTGAAAGAGACGTTCATTCTTCTCCAGTCCTTCACAAGATCTCCAATCTAGGACCATTGCATCAGGCACACTAAGAAGCAATCGTGTAAAAAAGAAAACGTACTTGCGCCGAATCGTTCGATCGGACGAGTGAGATGATAATACAGTCCTTATCTCTGCCTTGACTCCGGTCTGCTGTAAGAATCTCGATGCCTGGGTGGTTTAGAAGAGTATGGGTAAGCAGTTTGACTTGTTGGCGATAGAGGGATATGATCCCAATTTGCTCATCGCGGATGCCACTGCGTGTGAGGGTCTCGGTGACCTGTCGGACAAGTTCTGCTTCGACCACATTCTGCACAAGATCACCGACCCGAGAGTCAGAGGCCGGAATCCCGTCGGTGTCGACGAAAACGGCCTTGCAACTGCCGATCGTCAGTGGGTGCCATCAGAGCGAAAAGCAGGACGAACCTGGGCGCCACCAGCCGTTCAAGCCAGCAATCGTCAGCCCGGCACCCTGCGCTACCGTGGATCTCCTTCAGGAAGGCCGTATTAGACAACATCAAGCTCTGCCGTGCCACCGACTCGGAGCCGCACCGCAGGCGGTCGCTGTAGATGAGCTTGTTAGAGAGTAGCATGATGTCCTCGTTCATCCTGTACTGGTAAGCAAGATCAACGACGGCATTGGGATGTGCATCCGAAAGGCGTCGAAATAGCGACACGTCGAGTCCGCCTTTGCGTGCGTCTGGGTTCCGGACCTAGAGAGTGTAAGTGTCGAAAGCAGCCAGAAGGTACATTGGACAAACAGACCAGTGGCGGCAACTGAAAATGATCGCCAACAAGGATGAAGGTTCTAGCGTAGCGAAGGGGTCCCAGACAGGTCGGCAGCGTGATTTGGGAGGCTTCATCCACGATACAATAGTCGAATTTGCGGCGATTGAATAAAGCACTGAACTAATATCGCGATGCAGTTTGCAAAAGTAACTACGCAACTTACTGGTCCAGGGACAAGCATGTCGTTGCAACAACGGGAGGGGTCATCAGTTGGTGTTCAAGCTGCTCAATTGTGGTCGCCGGCCTGCGTGCCGCCAATGAATACTGTTGGATATCTGGTCGAATCTGCGTAATGAGATATTGAGTGAATGTTTGCAATCATCCAAAAGTCGCACCTTGTCAATATTTCCGAGCCTTAATATGCTAAAATCGGCATCAGAAAGCTTTCCAAGTACAGTATCAACCGCCGAGTGTGTGTACGAAGTCAGTAGGACGGTTTTCCCTGCGGAGACGAGGGTCCTGATTATCGCGGCGATGATGGTCGTCTTGCCCGTGCCTGGCATGCCTAGAATTAGCGCATAATCCTTCGCAGCGAGAACTTTAGTGAGAGCCTGCTGCTGGTTGACGTTGAGGTGCGCAGAGTGGTTTGTAGGGATTCCGTGGGCCTCGTCGAATGCCGGGGCCTTCAGGTCGACCACGAGTTCAAGCCGTGTGGTGTCTCCATCAACATAAAATAACTGAGCCAGGTTATCGCGAATGCGGCCCATGCCCCCCGAAAACTCATCCTTGTCGATACGGAAGATGATATCATCATAATGATGCTGTGAGTTGGGGGGCTGGAAGGGCTTCAAGCGCTTGCGGAGGGAGGTGAGGGACAGCTCATGGTCAACCCCAAGGACGGCCTCATACGGCGTCAGGCTTAGTATGAACCCCCGGGCAAGCGCCAATACGCCTGGATCCACGGAGACGGTGATAGGGTCGCCTTCGTTGAGGTGCCCGTTCAACAGTGTCCCGCCTGTGGCGTTGGCGGCGCGCATGAATTTGTATGTATAACGGTGGATCCGGGGTTCCGCGGTCGCGGCATCGATATGTTGTGATGGCGCCGGTATGTACGCGGTGTCGAGCACCATGCCGCTAAAACAGCGCCCCTTGAGCTCACGCTCCGCCGCACCCATCGTCCATAACTCCTTCTTGAACCGTGCGAGGTCATGCTCCTCAAGCGCGATGAGTGCTTCCCACTTTTTAAAGAATTCACCTTCCGCGGGCGTCAAGTGGGATGTCTTGAGCTCATATACATCTGCAATAGGCGATGTGGTGTCGACAACGTTTTCTACCGCCTGTAGGATATCAATAATCGTGCAGTATCAATGTGCGCCAATTCACCTTCCGGTATAACATGCAAGAATCGAGAGTAAAACACCGCTTGCAGATCCGCTCGTTGTCAATTGTGGGCGGTAGAAAGCTCTCTTCTCGCAATACCTCCATTTTTCGAGGCTTATGTCGCCGAGCCATATAACTCGCCATCTCATTCCGCGCCACAATCAGCCCCCGCACCTCATTCCGGCTTCCAGGCACCCTTACCACCTCTTCACTCTGTGTATAATACAACAGGCCCGACGGCACAGGCACTCCGTATCTCTCCGACGCCAATAAAGTATATAGCATCGTCTGCGCCCGATGTTCCATGCCAGCAACCGCCCTACCTGTCTTGATTTCAAGTGGTTGTGGCCCACTTGTAACAACGCGCTGTGCAAAAGGCGGGTTCGAGTCGGAGATTACAGCCTGCACCGTTGCGTCCAGTTTTCCTTTGAGGCCATATGTAGGCGACCAGATATCTTCCTCGACGTCCAGGAGCTCAGCGACAGCTAGGAGGGAGTCTCGCCCCCCTTCTGCACGCGTGTTGGTCAGGATAGCGTCCGGCTGCGTGATGTTAGCTCGCGTTCGGCACAGCGACAGTGTATACCTTTGGTGTCTGAGCCATGTACTTTGCGGAAAACGAGCGTAGGCCTCGCGCGCGCACCGCCATCTCCCGGTGTGCTTGTTCGATAGTGGTCTCCAACTTGACCAGCTCGGAGAGGCCCTTTTGCACCACGTCGCTAATCTTTTGCTCGATCCACCGCGCCTCCCAGCGGCCTGAGCTGAGGCACGCTTGCATCACCTCATGCAACATGTTTCCCCAGACCAGCGCCGGCGTCACGTCTGTGGACGACCGCAGCATGCTCGAGAGGAGGGGCTTGCGCCGGCACTGAGGCGCGTTCGAGAGTGCAGTTGCTGTCAGAAGGGTGTCAGGGTGCAAGATGAGGTAGTTGAACTTGGAGCTGATGGTGATGGAGGTGGTGATAGAGGAAGAAGAGGGGGAGATGGATTCGAAAGGGCCGATGACATTCACAATGTCACCTAGTGGACGTCAGTATGGGGTTGGGGTGGATGGAATGGCGACGTACCGACGCGTATATCTGTCGCCATCCAGTCATCGCGGAGATGGACAAAGCGGGATTCCCCGCTTGGCTCGACTCTAACAACAAGGGTCTGCAGGAATGAGGATAGGAATACAACGTCGGGAAAGGTGGCCAACCTTTTGATTCTTGCCACCCGCCTGAGCGTCAGCCAGCGATTCGACTCTGCACCTTGTGCAAGTATCGGGAGTATATACTTTCCTGGGGGCGTCAAGTACCTTTGCCGGCTTTGCTTCCTTCTTTGGGGTCAGGCAGTCGATCTCTAGGTCCCAGTCTTCCGCGCCGTCAAACAATATGGCCATGTCTACATCGCCGGCTGAAAAGACTTTAGAAGGAGAGGGTGCATTGGCTCTGCGAGTGACGGGATTGCGTCGCTTTATGGGTGTGGATGGATTCGGACGCTGTTTTTTGGGGGATTTGGTAGTTGGGGGTTTGGTGGGAGATGATACTGGTGCTGGGGCAGCATTCGAAAATGAATCGTCGAGTCCGAGTAGAAGGTCATTCATGAAATCCGCTTCCTCTGCTGTGGGAGGTCGATCGGGAAGCATTTGACGCGTCTACTGGAGATTCTTGGCTACCTGCTACTTAGTTTGCTCACTGGTGGGGATGGTGGTTAACTAGACTCTCGTTACGCCGCGACACGACAGAGCGCGTTGTTATGACTTGTTTCGTTCGGCGCTCATGCATAATCATCTTGAGAGCTCGGGGAGTCGGTCCGAGCACGTTGAGCATGGATATTGACCAGTGTTACAAACCAATCAAGTGAAATAGCTCTAAATCGATGAATGGCAATTTGAATAAGGTTCGATGGCGTAGTTGGTTATCGCATCTGTCTAACACACAGAAGGTCCTCAGTTCGAGCCTGGGTCGAATCAATTTTTGCTCAGCTCTCGCGAGAAATACACGAGGGTGGTGTTGACGTGTCGAGTGCAGGGTTCCCGCAGTGAGCTTCCGCAAAAGCAAATATGCCCAAATACACTACCACAATAATTATAAAGTCTCATTTTTCACAGCTGGCTAAATCCAACCCCCTTCTTCCCTCAATCCCATCCCATGTCGTCCTCCAGCGTGCGGGTGACTAGCGTCCCTGCTATCAAAAATGCCCCTCTGGTCGGGCTTGCCGAGGGTAATGGCCAGTTCAACAACTACCACCTCGGCGCACTTGTCATTGTTGTCCCGTACATACTCAAGTCCTTCCTTCCACTCGTGAGCCGCGGCGGCTTCAAGACGTACTTGTTCCTGCTTGTCATCACCGGCGTGCCAACCACCATTGGCTATTGGACGCTAATGAGTATGTATGGCGCGCGCCGGAACGAGAAGGTGCAGCTCCCAGGAAAGGATATTGAAGAGTATATCACGGTCAAGGACGCGGACTTGAAGATGCTGTACAAGGGAAAGGAGAAGATCCCCATGCAGGTCTTCCACGACGCGTATTTTGACGGTAAAATTGACTTCAATGGTGCGTTCTCGTGGAAATTCTATTTTTGGCGCTTATTTTGCCTTGTAGGTGATGTTTTGGATGTTCTCGAGCAGAGGTTGGACTGGGCCAAGATGAACTTTACTCCCGAATTGTTCAAATATGTCTTCATGGAATTCCTCCCCGAGGTCATCTCGCACTCCAAGTCTCAGGATGAGGAGCAGGTCCGTGGTCATTATGACCGAGGCGATGATTTCTATGAATGGTACATCGTCTCCTGGTCTGGGCTTGGACGGAAGCTAATTAATATATCAGGTTCCTCGGTCCTCGCATGATCTACACCTCTGGTATTGTTCTTGATGCAAACGTGGACGCCTCCCTCGAGGCCCTTCAGGATAATAAACTCGCCGTTGTCTGCAACAAGCTTAGCCTCAAATCCACCGATCGGTAGGTCGCCGTATGAATAATGTTACTTGATTTCTCAACATATCCATAGCCTCCTCGATGTCGGCTGTGGCTGGGGAACTCTCGTTACCTATGCTGCCAAGAACTTTGGATGTGATGCAACTGGTGTCACCCTTGGCAAGAATCAGGCGAAATTTGGCACAGAACGTATTGCAGCTAACGGTGTCCCCGCCGACAAGGCCCGTATTCTGTGCTGTGATTACAGAGATGTTCCTACCGATGGCAAATTTGACAAGATTGTGAGCTTGGAAATGGCTGAGGTGGGTTTCGTACGACTGGGGTTAGATCCAGCTGATGGTTCAAGCAGCATGTTGGCGTCCGCCGCTATCATATTTTCTTGAACCAAATGTATGAGCTCCTCGAGGATGATGGCATTTTTGTTCTTCAAGTTGCGGGCATCCGTCCCTCATGGCAATACGAAGATTTGGTTTGGTGCGTATGGACACTTCGCATCGTGATTGTTCTCAATAAAGTGTGTCCAGGGGCCTCTTTATGAATAAATACGTCTTCCCTGGTGCAGATGCGTCCTGCTCGCTCGGCTGGGTCATTGGCAAGCTTGAGGCCGCCGGATTCGAGATCAAGAACGTAGATGTCCTTGGGGTACACTACTCTGCTACCATCTTCCATTGGTACAAGAACTGGGTTGCAAACAAGGAGAAGGTGCTCGCCAAGTACGGCGACCGCTGGTACAGAATTTGGGCCTTCTTCCTCGCTTGGAGTACTATTATTAGCCGGTACGTATGGCTAGTTTGACTCGACGAATGGATGCTGATGAAGGTTACTATGCAGCCAAGGAGGCGCGTCGGTATTCCAGATTACGATGCACAAGAACTTGAACGCTTATCATCGGATCAACGGTGTCCACAACCATGCGTCGATACATGTCAAGCTCGACAAGGAACCAGAGTACGTCTTCGATTGTTGTTTTTGGTTATATCTCTAATCTTTTGGGTAGGCTTGTGGTATCGCAGTGAACGACTCTTAGTATGAAGCGGAAAATTAACTTAGAATCAACTTATATACCCTCTTTAAATCAGAACACCTTTTGGATCGACATACCCTCTTTATTCTCATGTCCTTTTGTTTATTTAAGCAGTGGGATAAGATCAGTGGGATTAATGCTGTTAGCGAGCTCGGCAGTCCGCACTGGGCGGGTTTGACATCGGAAGACAACATTTTGATTCACCGATGACCTTCGGACGACGGAAATACTAAAAGAGAATCAATGTGATTATGCATTGGCACTGATATCGACATGCTGGATTCATCCTGATAAGTAATGTGCTGAGCATCAGGACTAGTTCTCCCTACATAGGTGGCTTAGGTTCTCAAGGACTGGGTATGCATCCGAGCCTATCAAGTACCTCGCGTGGTCATGATCCGTGCACACAGCCACATCTCCACTGGGGCGCATCCTACTCTCACGCTACCGGTTGTTTCTTATATATATGTAGCCACCGTCGGGTTTAGATTTTAACCATACAACCCCTCACGATGCACTTCTCGAAGACCTATGCCCACTTATTGGAGAGCCTGCCAACAGATCTGAGCGAGAATGCAATACAATACCGACAGGTACGTGTTTACAAGTAGGATAACTCTGTACGTCCAGAGTGCGGTCATTGTGGTCGCGTGCCATGATTGGGGCCGCTATCTTGTCGTCCTTGGTATCGTCATACCCTACTTTGAACTAATCTTTGGGTATAGCTAAAGAAACTCATAAATCAAATCGTGCGTGAGCTCTCGTCCTTGGGACTCGGGCCCGCTGTCTTGGAGGGTTTGCTTTTGGAGGCGGAGCGGAATAGCCCGAGCCCGAGCCTGGATTCAATATCATCACATGCATCGGCGTCGGGGATCATAGAGGTGGACGAGATGGTAGAGGAAAAGGAAGAGCAGCATGAGGAGCCACGTGGGCCCAAGGTGGTGTATGAGGTGAGCCGTGGGGAGGCAGGGATCGAACCACGCTTGCGGGTGTGGCTCGACACACCTGGCAGACCTACAAATGGGGATGAACCCATAGAAAGTAAGAAGCACGACAAGGTCAAAAGCCCACGGGTGGGTCTACTGTGGGCACTACAGCGGCGCGGGACTGAACCAGGCCCGGGAGCCATGGGGTGCGTACCACTCCCCCCCGCTCCGAGCCTTCCCCCCCGGCTCACCACGCCGGGCTTCCCCAGCCACCCACAGGAGGTGGTCATCCCCCTGGTATCCGACACTGCTTTCTTCCAGCTGCTCTCCGGCGCATTGCAGGCTGTCTCCATGCACCTCGTCGCCGTGCATGCGGACTTTGTAAGTGCGCTGGAGACGCTTGAGCGCAATATCGCAAACACCGCACGCCCCGAATCGGAAGCGCACGGCAGTACTTCCGCGGTGGGCATGGGCCGCCTCGTTGCCCTTGTGGGCGGCACAAAGGTGAGTCGCTATTTGCGCATGTGGACGCGGCTGATTTGGCAGAGTGATCTGAATTCGTGGAGAGAGATATTCCAACTGTACATCGAGGCGGAGGTGTTTGAGAGCGTCAGCGAGGCGAGCCGCGGGGAGAGGAGCGTTGAAGAGAGTGAGGAGCGGCTGAAGGCGTTCGCGGAGCGCGTGGCCGTGCGTGGTCTCGGCGACCACAGGAAACTTAAGATGCGCAAGAGCCGCGAGGCGCTCGAGTCCTTCCTTGGGCTCAACCTATATATCCTCAACGTTAAGAAGGTCTGTCCTCTCTCATAGCATCTTATAATCACGATATATATCCTTCATGCAGTTCCAACACGCAAACACAGAAGCGACGCGCAAGATCCTCAAAAAGCACGCCAAGCGAACTGCACTGCGCCTCCCAGGAAGCGTCGCGCTTGCACCCATTCCACCATCCCTCGCCCACGTGCTTGTGCAGGCCCTCGGCGCGACGCTGCTTCCGGTCGTCCCACACCTTGACGACTACATGTGCCTCATCTGCACCGAGCTCGCATTCAAGCCAATCCGCCTCGAGTGTGGACACCTCTTCTGCGTGCGCTGCCTTGTGAAGATGCAGAAGCGTGGCAAAGGAAATTGTCCCATGTGTCGCGCGCCGTGCGTCCTCGCTGCTGATAAATGTAAGCCCCTGTTTGTGCTGGTGTGGTTTACATTTTCGCTGATGAGATGGGAAGCGAATGTGGATTGGGCGCTAATGAATTTCATGCACGACTGGTTCCCGGAAGAGACACGTGAGAAGCAGAAGGCAAACGAGCGCGAGGCGGGGGACGAGCAACTGAGGGAGATGGGCTTTGATCCGCACCAGGCGTGTGTCGTGCAGTAAAGACCCCACCTCGTCCATCTTTATCTTATTATTCATATTGTATGTAATGTTGTAATCGCATAGAAGTGGCACCTTCACATGAGTAGGTGAACCTATCAGGTAGTAAGAGCCTAGGATCTTGAACTTTGCCCAGCAAGATTTTCTTCAGACGACCATAGTTATCTGGGGCACAGGCTAGGGAAATGATGGCGATCGCCAGAATTTGATGCGTACTCTGAATCCAGTCCAGATGGGGTCTGATCGACATTGGCCTGGCAGAAAACGCCAATGGGGGCAGTCATATGGCACTATGAGCATGTCAAGAAATACTAGTTTCATAGACCCGAATCGAGCGGATCCAAGGCCCGTGTTGCCAGCCCAATGCCAAAAGACTCAGGAGTTGTTGAGCATCAAAAAGGTCCGCAGTAAAAAAAAAAAAAGAGACTGAGTCACTGAGGTGGCCCAGGTGGTGTCGTGCCCCGGATAGGATGGCCTCGACTTGGAGTGGTTTCACTGCCAGTGGTGACAACGAACATAGCAAGCCATTCTCCAAACGAAACAGGAGACGGCGCTGGATCCAGCGGATTCGAAAGATGTAGAGAGATGCAGAGGAACTGGGTTATGAGAAAACTCCATTATCAGAAAGACAAATGGAAAATGTCGGAGTCTTGGTGAAGGAGTGGCTCCCGACCCTTCTTTGATTAGTATCAATTCCTCGGCTTGCTCAGTGTGTATTTACCATTTATCCATCATATTCCATGTCTGATACTAGAAATTTCCTACGTAGAATATGTGCGGGCGGTACAGTGTCTGTGTATTCAGATTGTTCGGCGCTGCCGGATCACCAGGACTCTTTGATGAGGTCCGCTGCCCTTTCAGCGACAAAATATACCGGGCCCTGGGGGTGCATGCTCGGAACATGTGGCTATTAGATACATTCCTTCCCCATGAGTCCAGTTCCACCCGGAAAAAATGAATGCCACTCACCAAGACAGACGCGTCGACGACACGCAGCCCAAAAATACTCTTAACGCGGAGATCCGGGTCCACAACCCCATAGGATGCGCCACGGGGAGACATGCTGGCAGTGCCGACTGGGTGGAAAATTGTGCGCCCATGCTTCTTGATGTGGACGTCGAGCTTCGCATCCGTGTCGGCGCCGACCAGGTCTAGGTACGGTTCAATAACATAGCCATTCCAAGCAGGCGCTGAGAGGAAACGGGTGGCAGCCTTCACAGCTTCACGCATAATGGTGAGGTCGAGTGAGTTTTTGAAGAAGCCAGGATCAATGTTAGGGGGAGCGATCGGGTTTGAAGAGTTAAGTGTAACCGAGCCACCTGTACGGGTATTAGTAGTGTGCTTGGTCAGTTAAAAATAAGTAACCTACGCGAGACGGGGTTGAGGACGACGGTGGCCAGGGTGATAAAATTTCCAGTGGCAGGGGTCGGGGTGGAATCGTCACCCGCGAAACCATTCTGCTCGTGTAATGAGATAGCAAATCAAGAGTAACTAAAATTCATACCACAGGGAGAATCTCGTAGTGAGGGCTATTCGGACCTGGGGTTGGGTCCTCGTGGTTTGCAAGCAGAGGAGTGTTTTTCGGGAGGCGGGACCAAATAATCTGGTTGCTCAATATCGAGGAAACGAAGGGTCCGCTGTGCTGGCTTTGCCACTGGAAGAGGAGTTCCCCAATGAGTGTTGAGTTGCGTGTGATCTTCTCGAGTGTTTCTGTTGCGTTCACGCGCCAGATATTGGTGAGGAGAGGGTGGTCGGTGAGATTACGCCCAACATCAGGGAGGTGAACAGTTGGTTGGACCCCAATACTGGACAGCTCGGTTCTGTCGCCAATGCCCGAGTTAAGGAGAATTTGCGGGGTTCCGATGGAACCAGCAGAGAGAATGACTTCTTTCTTCGCCATTATCTTGAGACGAGGTCCTGCGAGGCGCCCTCGTGTTTGGATCAGGAACTAAGAAGATGAACGGGCGCAGCATACCATCGCGGTGTTGCACAAATTCAACCTCCTTGAAGCTGGGTTTGCCCCTGACTTCGTTGGTCTTAAGGAGACGCGTCACCTGCGCATGGAGAAGGACGTGCAGGTTGGGCCGTTTGATGTAATCAGGTCCTAGATAAGATGTAGCGGAGCTACTACGCTTCCCCTCACTATCGATAGTGGACTGTGTCCATCCTAAGCCGTGCGATGTGAGCTTCGAAGGCGTCACTAAACAAGGAGACGAACCAGCACCCAGCGGCCGTCCCGAGTTCATATCCAGATTGAACGGGAACTCATCCTTCAAATCTTTAGTGGTCTGGAATAGCCGACCATCGATCGCCTGTGGGTACCCGCCCAGGGTGACTGCGGTCACGCCACTCGCACTGTGGATCGTAGGGTCGTATTGTCCATTCGTGTTGTGATCGTCAGCGGGCTTACCCCACCGCTCGTGCTGTGATGAGCGTCAATGGAAGAGGCGGACCACGGTGAGAGTGGAATGACCTTGAGAATGTAGGGCATCATTGCATTCCATGACCACCCATGGTCGCCTGTGAGGTTAGCGTAGCGATCGAAATCTTCGGTGGTGCCGCGATTGTACACCATATAGTCTGGGAGTGGTGAGGCGGGCGGAGTGTGTATCATGAAAATTCTTACTAATGGAACTACTACCACCAAGTATGTGGCCGCGCGGGTACGCCATAGTCCGGTCATCAAGCCCGGGCTGCGGGACAGTGGTGTAATTCCAATCGTAGGCAGTGTTGGGTGCGGCAGCAGTGCAAAAGAATGGTACGATGACCTCGGGGACACCTTCGTTTCTGATATTATGGGGCTCCCAAAGGTTTTTATAGTAGAAGCAAGAAGGGGCTTACGAGACGCCTGCTTCAAGAACCAGTACTTCGTGGCGTCTGTTCTCGCTCAGGCGGTTAGCAATGACATTGCCTGCAGTGCCTCCTGTGGTGCAAGGCGTTAGATCTGTATAATACTGGGAGCGTGGAGTACGAGCGCACCCCCAACGATGATGAAGTCATATTCTGAGAGTGGGAGATCTGCCGCATTCTCATAGATGGCTGCGAGACACACGGGGAGTACAACAAAACTGGTTGCGGCAGTGAGGAGGATGTTCATCAGGGGATAGGAAGGACGCATGCTCGCAGGAGCCAGTGGATGGAAACGCTGCCAGCCTAGGCTTCTTATAAGCTCAGTCCACTTCCGCCAGCCGAGCTCGTTTATGGCAATACTAGCACTAGATTGGGCGGAAAAGAATCTGTCAATCGATAGCCCCTACATAGCTCGCATCAGCCCTTTGGTAGCCAAGGTGGTCAGGACTTAAGCGGGTTTTGCGAAGGAGCTCATCTGCCCTAACCCGCCTTGGCTGCAATATGACAGAATGGAACTATCCAATAGATTTCTAAGGAGAAGTATGAACCACATGGGCATGCATGTTAGGACCCCGGACACATAGCCTGGGGTGACAGTCATCTAAATAGAGTCAGACTGTCATGAGTAGACTGAGCACCAAGCGATGAGAGGCCGTCCACTGCAGGGTCGCGATGACCCTGATTCTGTCTGCGTGTAATCTGAGTAGGCAAAAGGTGCCGAGGATGAGGCGAACCTTGCCTTGGGATTGCTTCCCGGTGATCGATGACCGTTGGCGTGCATCCTGGCTCCATTTAGGAACTGTTTATCCAAAGTCCGGAGAAACGTCACAAGTTGGCACTGTTGGAAGACCTGCTCGAAATGACCAGATGTCATTTGGTAATCGCGGGAAAGGGCCACATTGGAGATGATGAGCTCAGTAAGCGAATGGATTGAGACGGCGCGCCCGCAAGAGCTTGCACAGAGAGAATGTGGTCTATGAATTAGCCCGACGCCAAGCTTGCTTCCCCATGGCCGCCCCAGGCACTGCAGAACGCTGTCCGAGATATCCGTCCTCCTGCAGCCCGGCACAAAAACGCCGTGTAGGGACACGCCTGTCTTGGCGGGTGGCATGTCAGGTTCAAATCCGGGAGGTCATCTACACGACTGCGAGTGGCGACGGCGCGATGTAATGCCGAGATCAGTCGTTAATGAAGGTGGTTTGTTTTCCAGAGCAGAGGATTTGCGGCTGCGCCATGACAAGTCACAGCTCCCTTAGACCTTCTCTAGATACCCTCGAACAATAAGGCCCGAGGCAGCGCTTGTTTCGGTTGATGGCTGTCTGGATGATGTATAATGGCAATTGATCAAGAGTGCAGCGTCACACTGTGACGGCACCGGTGGCAAGTGAAAAATATTGATGCTCTCCCTTCGTCTACGCCCGTTACACGGTGTACCTCGCTTCTACATCCCATCCCGTCAATTTTTCGCGCTACACTCGCTACATACGCCTTCCCCAAGACTCCCAAAGAAAACGCCGGATCGAACTCGAATAAGTCAGCCTGCCACAAGTCCGAGGTTTGCACGGGCGTATGGGGTAGCCACCAACAGGACCACGTCGAGTGCGGCGGACGCGGTGCGGCAACTAGAACAAGAGCATGGGAGGGTGTTGCGCGTTGTAAAACGGCGCGTAGATGAGAGGCAACGACTCGAGATGGAGGTGAGTTGCCTCTGTCAGGTCGCACCATCTTCTGTATCAACGAACGGAGTGGTATTAGCTCTCGGACGATCCATCATCAACAGCAAATATAACTCGTCTAAAGCAGCTGAAAGAGTTGGAGGCTCTTCAGGCCGCTTGGGACGATTATAACAACACCCTTCGAGTATGTAACCGTCCCATTCTTTATTTTTTTGTTCGCTCAATAAATGTGCACTGTAGCTGATACATGAGACCATACCCCTCCTCTCTGATGACGACGCCACCATGAGACTCCTCGCTGCTGATGAGTACACCGCTCTCGTCGGATCCCTTTCACAAACCCTCTCGCACACCTTCCCCGGGCTGCTTACACCTCCCTCGCCAACGGCGCACCTCCCCGCCTTCCTCGAGCTGAAGGCTGGTGTCGGCGGATCAGAGGCTGCGTTATTTCTTGCGAATCTGCTTCGAATGTATACAAGGCTCGCGGCTGCGCGTGGTTGGGCGGCCAAGATTGTCGGGAGGAATGAAGTCGACGGCGGCGGGATCAAAGATGCAGTTCTAGAAGTGAGAGGGGAAGGTGTGTATGATGCTCTCCGATGGGAAAGTGGCGTCCATCGGGTGCAGAGAGTGCCTGTGACGGAAGCAAGTGGGCGAGTCCATACGAGCACAGTGGCGATCGTGGTGAGTATTCTTTGGTGAACGATTTTGCACGTATTCGCTCATCCGGAAATACGTTTGAGGTCTTGCCGCTCGTGGACGAAGACCCTCATGGCCAGGAGGAGCTCTTCCTGATGGAAGACGTGAAGGTTGAAGTTATGAGATCACGTGGTGCTGGTGGACAGGTACCCGAACTCCATCACCAGTTTGTGTGGTTATTCACAGAACGATCGCAGCATGTCAACAAAACGGAATCAGCTGTTCGTCTGACACATATACCGACAGGCATCACCGTATCTATGCAGGACGAAAGGAGTCAGCACCAGGTACGCGCGTGCTCCGGGGTATATATATTGTATGCTGACCGGAATTGGTTGACAGAACAAACGCCGCGCCTTCCAGATTCTGCGCTCACGTCTCCTCGATGCAAAATTGACGCGCGACGTAGCACAACGTCGTGCGACGCGTCAAAATCTCGTTCGTACCGCCGACCGGAGCGAGAAGATTCGGACCTATAATTACGCCCAAGTGAGTCTGTCTCGACGTCATTGGTTGCTTTTGACTGATGAATGCGACAGGACCGTATCACTGATCACCGAATCTCGCTTACGTTGATGAATCTTGCGTCTGTGCTTGAGGGGGACGCATTAGGCCAGATATTGGATGCGCTCAAGAGGAACTATGAGGAGGGTGTGATGGAGGATATGTTGACAGAATAAAACTATTTTTTATTCTTAGCCCGCTATGGGTTAATGGTTCGCAAACCTATTTCACAAGCTGGTTCACGCAATCGTGATTGGATCACCTAGAAATACATCACACTTTGCCACAGAATGCCAATGGAGAGCTGATTTCATCGGCAATACGGAATATTATGCAGCCGGGACGTGTGGTATGTAATGAGGTGAGGCATTTGTGTTATTTATATAAAGTGTTTCTCATGAATCCATCGGATCGTGCGCGTTCCGCAGCAAGTCGGTGAAGCTATACACTTTCTCGGCCGAGTCCGCCATCCACATTAGAATCCGTGCAGCGCCTCCTCTGACGCTCAATGGTGTTGCTGTGAACGTCATGTCCATCTGGGCAAACGTCCTACTACCATTGGCTCTAATTTCAAACGCGGGTATTTATAACATGATACCAAATGAGCTTCGGTGGCTCGCCCGTGTGAGCCTGACTACTATTTGTGGCAATGACTTCTCAACATTCTGGTAGCCAGATGTCAGTTTCGATCCTTTATTAGGTCAGAACCCAAAATACAGGATGCCAACCATCTATTCTCCACTTGGTTTCCTTCAAAAGCCCAGCGTTCTCTCGACAACTTTCCCCCCCCACCTTACGAACCACCATCTCATCCAAAAATGCGCTTTACTACTGCCGCCGTCTCCCTCTCTTTGGCTGCTCTTGCTATAGCACAAAGTTCTAATGTTACGGTATGGCTTATTGTCCCCCCACCTATCTCCAATACTCATTGAATAGCACAGGTTATCCAAGTTGGTTCCACCACGGACGCGCCGGGGGGAATCTTTCAATTCATTCCACCCACAGTCAGCGCGACGAATGGAACAGTTATCACATTCAGATTCAGTGGAGCGCAAGTCTTCTCTCGTTACATTTGCTATTTTCTCGTCTCTTACCCCGCGCTCCCTGCAGTCCGGGAAACCATTCCATAACACAGTCGACATTTGCTAGCCCATGCAATCCAGCGCCTGGCGGTTTTGATTCCGGATGGGTACTCATGGCCGCGCCAGTGACCCCAGTTCCTGAATGGAATTTAACGATTACTGATGACACGAAACGTACGCATGCATTTTTCCTTTTTGCACTCACCGGTTCACGGGCTGTATTATAGCCATTTGGTTCTTCTGCAAACAGCTACTCCCCGCTCCTCATTGCCCAGTTGGCGAGCGAATTCCTTTTTTTTCTTCCCATAGCGTATTTATCATCAATTTAGGCATGGTTGGTGCGATCAATCCCCCGGCCTCTGGAAATACATTTGCACAGTACCAAAGTAACGCCCAGGCATTTAGCGGAGCCCCTGGCGTGCGTTATTCCCCCCAGCAGTATCGAAATAATACCTGATTTTGTGATCCATAGCAAGGCGTAGGAGCCCTTGTTGGGCAAGGGGCATCAGCATCTGCGCCCCCGGGGCCCATACCATCTGCCGCAACTCTTTTTGGCACTCCCTTGGCCACGCCCGCAAGCAGTGGCGCGGCAGGAGGCTCATCAGCATCAGGCAGTGGGGGAGCCCCCGCGGCAGGCACCTCTGCTGCTAGCAGCGCTTCCACAATCGTCATGAGTCCAATCGGGCTCGCCATCGCTGCTCTGTTTGGATTGACGCTTGCCTGAGAGAGAGGAAGGACTGTCGCGTTTGAAGAGGACTATTCGTAGAGATATCATGTGGTGTTTGCTGCAACTATGATGCTGTTTTTGAAACGTGTTGGTAGGATTGTATCTGTTAATCATAATACGTTTTGCTCTCAAGTGTGAAAACCATTGTAGTAGTGGACTGCCGCAAAATTGCCAACCGCATAGCCCTGCCGGATGATGTCCCCGATGGCGTGGATTCAATGGTACAAAAACTCCCAGTATCCATGGCATTATGATGGTCGGCGATCAGCTTTTTCTGAGAACAAGAAAATAATGGCACCAATGCCTTGCGTATGAGGGCTAATGACCCCGAGGATAGGGTCCGTGTTTGAGGGGCATCACAGTGAAGAAAAGGGAGTTCTGATGTGGATGCCTCACCGATGCGGTGCGCCTCGAAGAGTCGATGGGTTTGTAACGGGTGAATATATGCTTCACTGAGAAATCATTGTGCGCGCTGCGGCGAGAACAAGGAGATGAATACGCCTACTACATAATATTACGAGCGTAGTTGAAATCGCCTCAGGACGGAGGTGTATTGGTGATATCTCTGCCACATATTCCTTCAACAGTTGCTGGCTTTCGCTGCCGGCGCGAATGCAAGTAAGATTTTCCTAATCATTCATGGGCGACACCTTATGGATTTAGGAGCGAAGGTCGAACCATATGCTTCCGGTGGCGGCGGCGATTGGCTCCAGGTAGTTTGGACGTTTTGAGCGCGCGTAGCTCAGATAAAGGGATAGTGGGGCCTAAAGGACGTGTATGAACTAGTTCTGTTGTTGCTCCCGAAGGCATGGCTTGGTGGCTAGGGTTCCGCATGGGGAGCTCTCTCTATTTCCGGATGCGCCGACGTCCGATTCAACGTAAATCTGTCGGCTGGTAGTCCCCTGTTAGGGCGTTTAAACACCAATCATTACCAACGACGACGCTGATGGGTTCCTTCTATAGTTACCTGGGTCTTGCGTGAGTAGAAGGAGTGACGATCGGGGTAACGATACATACTATGCCATGCCGAGCTGAGATGGCTACCACGATGATTGATCAGTGTAAGCGTAGCGTCAGCAAGGTTGCATTTCGGGGTGGAGCAAGTATCCGCACATCCTGGAACCATAAAACAATTATTATGAGTAATATTATTACACCGGGTGGTGCGGAACGTACCAAGTTCACAAGAAATCGCAACACCAGAGGAGTGCGCAACAATCTGTCTGGATGGCAGTTGGTGCCACGATATTCCACCGCGCCAGCCCTCGTAAGGATCCTCTAAACAGAAGGCAGAGCAGAGGTGGGTCCCAAGTACTTGCTATCTACCACTGGCCAGCGTGTTGAACCAGCTACTTACAGAGAGTCAAGCTGGTCATCAGCCAGGCCATAATATTGATAATATTCATCCGATGAAGACATTCACGTGATCGCTCAACGCTTGCGTGCACAACTCATCCCA
>QGOG01006739.1:0-22807 GCA_003313185.1 Collybia sp. MG36 | reverse complement strand
AATAGGCCGCTTGTATTGTATGTGGAAAATCTTGAAAAAATCCCTCCTTTTCCATTCTTCCATACGACCTCAAACACAAGGAGGAGGAAATTTAAAATTTTTCCACATACATTACAAGCAGTTGACAATTATATATAACTTTCACAGCCAAAGTTAGAGGTTTGGCGCATTGTGTGAAGCTGTACCAGCTCCTTTATATGTTTGCCGCATTTTCAGCCACAATCTGGCTTAGTCATGCCACATCTTGTTTGCAGGGGTTGCCAGTGCCCATTCGTAATGATATTATCGCTTAGTTGACAAAAGTTATCTCCGACTTTGTACACAATGGTATCACATAATGCTTCCCAGTGAGTTGGGCCATCCATGACCCCCATACAGCTGTAACGAATACCACTCACTACCCATCTGGTGGGTTGTGCCACCCCAAATACAGAATCTATAGGCGGTGGGTACCGACAAGAGTCTTTTACTTTTGAGCCCCGCCCTCCGGGTACCTGTACTATGTACGCCGACTGATCAGATTCTCCCAAGGCCGCTACCTGGCAAGTTACTGTTCGACTGCCGTTGCCGAATCATTAAAATAGTACCCAAGAATGGTAGCTGTTCCCTCTGGTCCCCGGTATTAGGGGAGACGTATTTGTCATTCCCCATCGTGAATAAATTCATATGTCAAGCATGCCGAAGTGCAGACGCCGGACGTAAATGTTCCATTGTTTGCCGCAGTCGGTGTACTACTTATGAAAAGACTGGGATTCAGAAGACTAGCCGCAGCGCCACGCGTGCGGTGGCAGTCCCGGACCAACTCATGGAGACTCATGCCCGTCACCCTGCCCAGGGTATACTTAGATGTACCAGACTTGACTCAACAGTTCGTTTGTTACGTTGATTTGGCCCTCGGATGATCACTTGTTGATGGTGGGCGTGTCCTGGACCAGGTCTGATACTTACTTTCGTGTAACTTGTATGTCAAAAACTTGCAAAAAAAAGTCAGTCTGTTATCTGTCCGCAATTGAAACATCAACATTGATTATCGGCGTTAATCACATTCCAGGTCAAGATCAAGAGAATGTCCTACGATTATCGCTTTACATCATGAGAGATATCGATGGTGACGGGTAAAATTAGTCATTGTGGTTCATCGATGGAGCCATTGTGAGGGATTTGGTGGGAGTGTGGTGGGTTCGGATCCTGAGACCTGGGGTCCTACAAAGCCTGTGATCTACGAAAAATATTGCCTTGGAAGGAACTATCAAGATGGATGGAGTTTGAGGTAGCACACGGCAAGAACCGGTGTCCCACAAGCTCAGGTAGGATGTGGTTTGCGTAAGCACACGGTCTTGAGAGATGCCAAGTCAGCAGGGCACTGAGGTTGTATACGTATTTGACACAATAACGAAACAATGAGCTGTGAGTACTTCCCTGGGCGCAAGTCGTGGCTAGCGGAGGAAACCGCAAGCGCTTTGTGGGTTGATTCATGGCATGATGCCACTGTGCTGCCAGTGCAGTGATGAGGACCAGATCGACTGGGCTCGATTAGGAAATGTTGTGACGAGATGGGAAGCGAGTCATGATTATGTAATATTGCTGTGACTTTTTAATGGCTGGTTTGTTTTTGGCAGGGTTTCCTTCACCCATCTCTCACCAGGCGGATCGACCCTCTTCTGTCGATTCTTAGTTGCCAGGTTTCTGTTGCTCGACATCCACCACCCGACAACCTGGGCGAAGACTGAAGAGGGCCGTTTTCCTAGTTCCTTTGGTAGTGAAAAAGCGTTCTTGGCCGGCTTCAAGGTTCACTGACAGCCAACACTCTCTTCTGCCCTTTCCCGCTCTACTTGAACTTCATTTTTCAAAAGGCACGCCTTTGCTGTGCGTTCGCCAACCCAACGAACACCCTATAGTTGGCCCATCTCGAATCGTTTTCTTCTCCATTTACGACAGCTCTTACGACCCCCTCAGTCTCTTTCTCTCAATCACCGCTCCTTTCTTACAAGGAGCCCCCCTGGATTAGAGTGCAGCAACCATCCTCACGACCTTTTGTGTTGTTGGTGCTAATTCCTCTTGTCCATCTCCCACTTTCAGATGCCGGTTCCTGTTCCTCCTCTATCCAAACAACTTGCTCATCCTGTCATCAAGCAGTCTCATTGTGGTGAAGGACAGACAAATCCATTCCAAAACCTCACCCGCACGTTGCCCGTTTCCCCGACTGGGCCACCTCCATCGTTTGGCACCCGTGAGCAGTGGATCAGGTCTCTGCCATCTTGGAGGAGGACCAAGCCGCGCCGAATTTGGGAGGACGACATGCGTCTTGGACAACGTGCAGAGCAGAATTTTTATAGAGGGTTGGCGTCCGCGGACAACGCGCACGTCATTAAAGGAGCACACGCTGAAGCATGTATTCCGCCCCCTTTCGTCCTGCCACGACCACCATTGGAAGCTTTACGAAACTCGGATGGTGATGCTGACGACGAAATAAGTTCGGAGTATTCCACCATGGATCCGGGCATGTTTGACAGCAACAGTCAATGGAGTGCAAGTTCGCCCATGGCACACCACTCCACCTTGGCGACCTCACGGGCGTTTGATGATGCGATGGGGGTCTCTCCCACCCTGACGCCAGCCGATTTTGTAGCTTTCGATGCTCATCCGTATGAGCGAGGTGCGTTCACTCCAGTTTTTGAGGATCAATCCCCAGAGACTGCGAGCGGCCATGAGGCTAGCTCTAGCCCATTTGAACCTGTCACACCCTTCGGGGAATTCGTAGATCGTGTGGTTGCTGCCGCGCAACCCCAGGCTGTTTGTCACAAGGCGTTTCCAAGCACATTCGATATCCCAGAATATGCCTACCCGGATCAATTCTGTGTACCGCCATGCTATCCGGACGGTACATCTTTCCTGCCCACCCTTGAACAATCGAGGGACCATCCCTCAGTTCCAGAGGTTGTTACTCCAAGTGCAACCACGGTGTACAAGAAATTGGCTGAGCCACTGTCCGAGTGGGTTGCAAATTACATTTGGAAAGTTTGCACCACTGGGTTCAGTTTGCCCTCAATATTCTCTCAGCCATCGTGGGTTATCTATCCTCATATTGTTGTTGTGTCTGATCGAATGATTCAGGTGTAACCCACCGGTTCTCTACAACGATACCCCGCCGCCGTACCTTGCGTCATCAATACATGGACTGTTGTTATCCACGTTGCTCCAACCATCTGCCGTGTTTCTGGCTATCTGGTACATCGTTCGGCTGCCCGTCTATTTCGGTGCCAGCGGACTCAGTGCGGATCGTGTGAAGGAATTGCGCTTTAGATCAACCTTGTTCGGAGATACAGGGACTGACGAGGGAAGCTCCGAGGCGAGCGCCCCCTTTCGGCTTGTTGTCCTGGGGTGTATGTTGGCGAATAAATGGCTGGATGACCATACATTTTCCAACAAGACATGGTATATACCTTTTCTCTCCTCAGTTCTATACCGTCTAACCACTTTTGATGCAACTAGGCACACGATCTCTGATATCCCAAACTACGCACTCAACAAGCTTGAGTCGCTTGCCCTGGATATCTTCGTGTATGATCTCAGCGTACCTTCGCGTGAATGGTCCCAGTGGTTGTCCCATGTCATGTCTTATCATATTTCGCTCATGACGCCATCCCGCCCTCAACCCATCTCTCGGCCCTCGAGCAATCCCCATTCAATTGTCCGTATGTCAATTGACGAGATTATTCGGGCGTCGTCCGGGATTGGTTCTCCAACCACTCTTCTCCCACGGCCGGTGTTTATTGGATTGGAAGAGCGACGCAGAAACGTGTTTGAAAAGGAACAGGACACGTCAGTTGATATATTGGAGATTGATCTCGATGAGGATGGACCATTGAGGGAGGAATATCTTCCTCGCCGTCGTACCAGTGTGCGAGCTATCAACCAACTTCAGGGACGCGGTCTCCTTCAGTCGCACCTTGAGGGCTGGGGCAGACATGTCGTGGTTGAGCACGAAAATATTCTCCCTCCGCCAGCGAAATGGAGCCCCTCTGGGGATGAACCTATCACCCGGGAGGGGCATAGAGTCAGTGGGCACTATGTTGCTGTGCAACCACCCTTAGTCCTCGCTCCCTACCCTCCCAGGTGCCGTCCGATTCAAGACTCGTGGTATTTGAACCAAACGTGGAACCCCGGTGTTGCTCCTCTGCCCATCAAACCACCCCAGTTCCCGAGCTATGGCTTTGATCATCCCCAAATGCTCCCGATCGTCCCGCCCTCGTACCATCCACCGTACTTATATGGATCTCAAGCTGCTTCATCCCACTCTCGATCACAGTCGCTAGCTATCGGCCAGGATATCTCCCAGCGTGGCCATACACGCTCATACTCCCAAGCACGGTTTGAATATAGGTGTAGTGATATTCGTATGACTGCAAATGAGCTCGCGTTGGGTGAGCCCGAACCCCAGTGGGTTGCCCCGGGCCATCAGCCCATGTATTCAGCGCCCACATTCGCCCCAAACTCCGGTTACCATACCCCCTGGCTCAGAACCTAAAGCCCGATCTTTCTTCCCCATAGGGGGTACACCACCTATAGAACATATTCCTGGCTGAAACTCATCGGCATTTCCGTCACTCTACAATAGCCCCATGGAAATCAGATCGCTCGCCGACATCTGGTGGATTATTTCCCTTGTTTTTTTCCCGGTGAGCTGCGTGTGCGCTCTCCTACCACCTTGTGCATATCTCGAGTTTGTTTATCATTCTCACTTGTCCAATACCTCTTCCGGGCCCTCCCAATTTCTGCCGACATATCCATCCTGTCTATGGGGATGACAGGCCCTCCCCGAATAACTGCAGCGACCCCATTTTCGACCGTGTTTTTTTTATGGAGCTCGTTGCCTTGTACATCCTCCACATTTTTCAAGAGGGGCAGTGTTTCAAACCATTACATCGACCACATCCAAGCGCAGCTTGTATAGTCATGCAACCTCTTCTACCCTCTTGACATGTCTCCTACATGCCACACCACCACTAGCCTTCAACCACTAATCTTCCTGTGTTCGTCACCACTTCACGTCGTTCTCCATTCAACCGAACTTTACCATCGATATCGATACGAAAACTTACAAAAACATACTTTTCTTCTCATCTCATAGCACCTCCAAATCCTTGGATGTTCCAAGGCCATTTCCCCTCCCTTGACCGTAACATTAACCACCTTTCCCCTATCCCCCAATCGTCTGCGATTTCTACCTGTAGGTAAGTAGTTATGCTTCGTCGTTCTTTAACAGTGTTCCCGATCACTGGATATGGTTGCAATACATGCGTCTGTCTCTGGTCATACATGTTTGGCATATCATGCAAAACCACAATCAAGGCATTCTATCACATGTCTACCGCATATAATTGTAGGCGACAACAGCAAGATCAAATTCGAACCACAATGAATGGAACCTAAGTGCTTGGGCGTCAGGATACGGCGAAGCTCAATCTGGTTGGGGCATACCTCGACGTCCTCTCCATCGGCATCACAAACCATTATTTCAACAACGAGTTGCTTAGCATAGGGTGGTATCGGCTTCTTGCTGACATGCTCCACCAGTTTGCTGAATTTCATAGGCAACCTTTCCTCACTCTATTCACAGTCGGGTCAAATCGCCATCATTACATACAATTTAGATTTACCTTTTTCTTGCCAATGAAAGAACTCCATAACATGCTGACACCTTGGCTTACCATCGTGATATCGAGCTTGTGATTATCATGGAACCACAATATGATTTCTCGTAGCGTTGGGTCATTGTTGAATTCAAAACGATCCCAGAGCGTCCATTCTACGGAACCATATTTCAGCTTAGCCGCCGCAATAGGCTCCGAAAATCCGAAGAACGGTAACGCCAGATTAATGAAACCGTTCTTATAGTCATCGATCTTCTTCTTTTCATCGATAATCTGCGAAAAGATTTGGGGTTCCTCATTCATTTGCCCTCTATAGAAGTCTTGAAAGTTCCTACCTTGTAAAGCTCCAAACAGACTAGACCAGTGACAAGTGATGTTGTGGTTGCGATCGCGGGTATGATCTTTCCAGCAATTTGTTTGGTAGTATGTCTATCTGAAATGGGGATTGCATAGTTCATCGCCCGAAGGTTAGATGCTGCCGTGATAAAATCGATGTGATGATTGGTATCATCGTCTTTCTCGAACTCGACTGGCGAAAGGCGGTACCCAGCCATTGAGGATGGAACAGGCAGGTCGCTCGTGAAGTCCGGGACATCATCATCTTAAGAATGTCATGGATTGGTGGGTATATTATAAGTGGAACGGGGGAAAAAAACTCACCACTTTGAGCAACAGGCTCATTTTCGGCCACTTGTATTTTGACACCGCTCCTCGGCGTGAATTCGGGAACAATAACAGAGTCAGCTACCTTTCGAAACAGTGCTTCATCAGTTTCTCCTCGTAGGCCATAGTTATATGCATGTAAATTAGCAGCCGAAATGATATATTGAAGGTGGACGGGCTGTCGGTTCATGAGCGCTGGGCGTTGTGGTAGATATCTTAAACTCACATCACTAGAGCTGAATATTAGCGCATCAGGTGCTCGCTTGGGACCACTCCAGAACGGCTGGCCACCGCTTGTTACAGCGTCCTTAGGCAAACTGAACAATAGCTGGCGGATATCATTGTTGTAATCGCGCTCGAATTGCAGGCGGGCCCAAACAATGCATTCTTCAAAAGTGAGAGGTTTGTCAGTCACAAGGAAAGACATGATTTGCGCGGTCTGTTCTTTTTGCTGTCCTCCATATTTGAGAGTACTTTCTATGTAGTTCGGCTCAGAGAGGTAAGCGTTGACGGCTTGAACAGGTTTAACGAAAAGGTTATCAAATTGCGTTCGGCTCCACTGTCCAAGAGGAGAGAAAAAAAGTAGCAACCTCAGCTACATATTCTGAGAGTATGCGGAATGGACCACAAACCTCGATCGTGTGATTTATGGCGTTGGGGAAATTTTTGATAGTGCAAGAGGGAGTCTCCTTCTCCGGTGGGTCTTGGGACGAGGCATATGATTCAGTGATATCGGGGACGACAACCTGTACATTTCCTTTTGTGCCAAGGGTTCCCGATTCAAGCAACGGTTTCTTGTAAAACACGCATCGCTGGTCCATGTACAAACCTATTGAAATTTTAGAATTGACTAATGATTGAGATGATGGACCTACGCGCTTTTACGTTGTCGAGTGCGTTTGTAACCCCATCGATCCCTTCGAAGAAAGCCTCGTCATAGACCCCTTACGCTGGTCAATAGAAATCTTGAGATGATTTAGACAGAAGTTCACCTTCGGTTGTTGGCCCAACCGGCTCTTGCTTAGCAGAAATCTTATCTTTTAAATCTGGGTTCATCTCCGCGACGGCGGCTGCGGCGACCTCGGCCTTGAATTTACCTAAATCCTTGGACCTGAACAAGAACTGTCGGTTGAGGTTGCTTTTCTCGATTGTGTCGAGGTCAGTAACGTGAATGATGCCTTTGGGTCCAGAGGCGAGTCCAATCATGCTCCAGTTCTTTAGCATCTCACAACCAATAGCACCAGATCCAACAAGGAACTGACGATGATTTGCAATCTTTTCTTGGAACAATTTTCCAAAGACCGCAATCTGATTGTCATAACGGGATCCAGTGGGCCGGCAGTCCTGTTCCGAAGGAAGATTCGATGGGAGTGATTCCAAGGAGTCGAAATACATGTGTTGTACCATGGGGTGGAACTTGGCGGAACAAGCTTTGAGCACTTCCTGGGCCACGAATCCTCCGATTACAGCTACCACAGGAGATAAATCTCCTGCAGCCTGGTAAGCTAGTTCGTTGATAATCTTTTCGTCCACGTTGGCATCAATTTTCTTGGCTAGGGTGAGGACCGCGGAGGCGTCATCAGGGTTTCTGGGTCGGGGTAAACGCTGGTTATCAGTGCAAAAATGAGAAAGGGCCTGGAATCCAGCGTGAAGAGTGGCTGGTCTGTCGAATTTAGCAAAGTCGGTGATGAAGAATTCTGGAGACTTCAAAGATTCTTCGAGGGGTTTCTACTCCCCATCATAAGAGGATGCTAAGCTGAGGTCAGAAGCGCACGTACAAATTCAATAACCTTCGGCATTTTGACTTGAGTAAAAATACCCCCCGTCTTGTAGGTGCCTAACCCTGACGTGTCGCCGATGGTAAACGTGTACGGGCCTTTGACGGAGATTTTGCGGGGTTCGCATCCGTTTAATTCTGTCATTCCTTGCACTTCGATGAAGGTAACAAAGTCGCCATCTTCCAGACCATGTCGGGTTTCATCTAGGCAGGTTACAAGGCCTTCGGTGTCCTGAAGAATGGTGAGCACCGGTTCTGGAACGGGATAGGTGGACGAGCCTTCTCAACAGATACGATCATTCCGGTTAGTGGCTGCTCCCCTGTTGGGTCTACGCAGGCAAATTTGGGCCCGAAATCATTGAACACAGAGCTGAATTGCAATGTAAATGAAATTAAAATGGAACAGCCACATGATATGCCCACCCAAAGAGACCTCGGGTCTCCGCCGCAGTGAAGTGGACACCATTTTGATGGGTCCATGTGTTGATTTCAAGTTGTTTTTTCAAGGGAACGCCGCAAAGCACAACAACCTATGGAGTTTCAAATGAAACCAATGAACGATTGTAACGAGATTTTTACCTGGAATCCCTGGACCATCTCTGTAGTGATTTCCTGACCGGGATGTCCGCCCAAATTTCGAACCGGGACGTAGGCGTTCAGTTCTGCCAATCTGGGAAGGGTGGCTTCGGCACGCGATTTTCCAACGTCCTTGGTTCGCAAGAAAAACTGCGGAGTGCTATTAGCAGCTCCCGCGATCCCACAGGTCAGTGGATCGTACTTGTGAGCTTAGATCCCGGATTGAGACCGGCTCTGGGTCGTAAATCGTCACCGATTTGACACCGGCAAGGGCAATGTTCTTGGCTAAAACACAGAGAGGTAAATTTACTGCAAATTTATCAGAGCCACAGCCGCCACCTATCTCGACCCCTAGGCCCTGCATGCCAACAATCAGCACATTGGAAACAGCCATACGTTTCATTGCTGGGTTGGACTCGTAAATGGATATGAGATGGCATATTAATGGATAGTCACCTTCATGACCCAAGACATATCTTCCAAAAGAATTGATTAGATGTTCTCAAAGCGATACTGAGAGCCACTGGCACTCACAGCTGTCGGGAGTATAGGCCTTCGTCGATAGCCGCCTCGTCAATATCCATCTTCACCCCCAAGTTTGAGTTATCGTTCATATTGTAATTTGGTTATACGATGTTGAACGATGAGGAAGATGTGTAGGTGATTTGCAGTGCTTCAAGTTCCCCACAGGGACGGATTTATCATTTAAGCAGTGCGGGTATCGCTCACGTGACAATTGATCAAATGACGCATCACCGCCAGTGCCCATCAGGATGCTATCAAGCGAACGTCGTACAGTGCTGATGGATGAATTTGGGGTCGTATATTGGTGGTATAAGTACAGTTAATTCATTCAAGGCCTTCAGGCCGTAAGTTACATAAATGGCCAGAGAATGTACTGATATTCATTCAAGTCGACGCCAACGTCCAAGGCTTGCCACGAAGTTTAGGATCGACAGCATGCTAATTCGACCGCTTGCTTCTTAGTTGAGGTCTACGCACGCAACTGTTTTTCTCCAAAATCAACCAATTATTGGGTTGCCATCAACGCGGATATCGGGTATGAGGCGGGAGGGAGCAAAGGCGGCGCTGGCATAAAAGGAATGAGGCCACGGACACTGCCGAATAGCTGAGTAGGCAGGCACCCCATTGGTTGGTTGGTTGGCACGTATGGTTTAGGAACTGGTGGGTCTGCCGAAGGGTTCCATGGTGCTGAGGTGCGTGCAGCGACCAAGGATGGGGCCGCTTTGGCAATTTTTATGGAGGATAATCCGGTGATGAGGTGATTACACAAGGCGTCGACGCTAGCAGTCGGTGGGGGCCTGTCAATAGGCCTTTTCTGACGGAAGGGCGATTTTCCACGGCAGCCACTGGAAAGAACCAACAATCGAGAGATACAGCCACGTATATCAGATTCCAGCGCAGGTGGCTGAACGGATGGGGAACTAATTGGCTGATCTAAGAGTCTGCTGAGCCAGAAGGCCCATTCAGGCTCCGAGATACTGATATTGTAATCTAGTATCCCAAGAGCTAGACGCTCTGATACGCTCAGATAATTGAGCGAGAGTCGTGATAGGCGGGACCTACCAATAAGATGAGGGTTATGAGTTGGGTTATAACGGAAGGTACATACCAATGCGTGTGGCGCAGGTTATAGTCCTGGAACCATTTGTTCGCGAACATGAAACCGAGAATAACTAAACGAAGGATGATGTCGACGAGATGCTGCTCGTGGATACCATCTCCCCGAACGAACGCAGTGGGGAATAGTCGTGACAAATACCAGAGTGAGAGCACGATTGCTTCGATAGGTGGGCAACAGTCAACAATGAGATCAAAGATCCGAGAATTGACGGGTCGTCTGGCTTTGGGAGAAATTCCTGACCTATAGAGTCCATGAGCCAACGACAAAGGAGGTGAGATGCGACAAGCAGAACCACGTACACTCCAGGGGAATTGGGTATCACAAATTCACTAACAATATAATCCACCAACCAGATCGCTAATGTCCGCTTTGCGGACGAAGGTCTTGCGCCAATAGATGTCGAAAGAACAGTATGACAGACAGGGACATTAAGCGTGGGGAGTTGTGATCTGGATTGCTGAGAACGACGAGATAGTTCAATGTCTAGCTTAAACCTAATGGTCGTTTTGAGACGCTTCTGGGAAATTGAGATGGAGGTTATATTGTCGGACTCTGGTTGAGTTTTATCCAACACCTTGCGCAACCTTTTCGCTGGACGTGCGATGGGTGACAAGCGAGATGGAGTTTGCGGGTTGCGCTGGGCAACAGTGGACATTTGCGCTAAAAGACCGGTACTTGTATTCGCAGGAAGAGTACAGAGAGCCGAAATGGTGCCCAGTGACTTTTGGAATGAGACACGATCACTGATGGTCGCGGCCTTCGAGAAATTATCCGCGCTAACCATTGAGATTGAGAGTAGGCCGATAGATGAGACGCGAGGCCCTGGTTTTAAAAGTGGATGGCGGGAGAAGGTTCCTTCCGCCCATGTAGATGGCACGAGGGGTGAGGGGCGGCGAGCCTGCTGGCCGACAGAGGTAGTGAAATTGGTTTGACGGGTGTAGCTAGCTTCGTTTAGCCTGGCTTGTGAGACCAAATCCTCAACATAGCGGCGTGTATGTATGGGTGCGTGCATCGAGTCAAACAATGAAGAAACAGCTTAGGGGAGTGCTTAAGTACGTCCCAGGGTGTAGACCACAAAGATCACAATGACTGCCACACTGAGTCCACATCATGACAATCCCCTGCCATAGCTAGCTGGCACCTGGAGGAAGCCGCCGAAATTCGCCACATTGGGAGGACAAAGCGCCTGGGGTTGAGCCTATTGACTCTTGAGCCTGTTGCGCCCGGGCCATGGCAGCACATCAAAGCAACATTGTTCAAGTGTGGATGAACCGGGATTTTGAGTTTAAGTCACAAGCACTGGTGTTGGCCACATGGCTAGATGTGAAACAAGCAATGTTACGGCCTAGGCAGGAGACAAATAAACATTACTACCTTATAGGGCAATGAATTTCAAGCTTTGACTAAACCACAACAACATTTTGGGAGACCAACTCGCGATTTCACGAGTGTTAATAAAGGTTGTGTGGGGCCGACAACATGAAACCAACCGGCAAAATGATATTGTATGTTACAAACCATGGGTAGTATATCATTTGCGGTAGAACTAGAACATCCACATTTAATAATGCAACAAATAACATCAGATAGACGCACATTTCTCCGGAAGTTGAACCAGAGGGACAAACAACCCCGGTCAAAACTACTACGGAACCCGCTACGATCCACGAATGCTTAGTATGGTTCTACTGAATTAACAGAAAATCTTACCGTTTGTGAGAAAATTCCCACTCCCTGTTCACAATACGGAACGCAATATCCTCATATGGTGGACCAGCACTGAAATGTAACAAGACAGTTTCGTCGTTTCCAGGCTCCTTGACGATTTTGTAGGAGGGAGCCTTCGTTTTGTCAATGAGATCTGGATAAAATATGTTGAACTAATGGGTGATGAGAAACTGGCTTCGAAGGAATGTGAAGCTGTAACCTTATATCCCTGGACGACCTTAGGGGGAGGATTATCCGTGCTATGGGAGGAATGTTTGATATGGCGTGTCATAGAAATTCGATGACATACTCATAATGCGTTTGATTGTACTTGTTCCATTCGTACCCAGTATGAACTCGGTTGAAGTACCTCGGTTTCCGTGGTCTGTATTTGTCTTCCCAGTTGTACGTGGTGGGATTGGGAATATTTTCTTCCAAATTGAAAAGCTCTTCTTCCTCGTCAAGATCTTTCTCGGCTTCTGCCCTGTACAACGCCTCTGAAGCGAGATCTGCTCCACTCGGAGCTTCCTCATCTTGCACTTCCACGACCAATTGAACAACTTTCGGTACAAAGCGAGATACTGCCACAATACGGCGTTGCTGATACTGTTGAACCGCAGCATAAGTACCAATGAATCTGGTTGAGGCGCGAGATGACGAACCAATGTGCGAAGGTCTTCATCCTGGGTTAGGATGTCGATTTCCCGCTCTTCTGGTAGCAATGTTGTGATATCGAGCAACGGGGGACTCATCGCTCTCTCATAAGGTTCCATTGCTTCCACTGGGATGATTTCTTGCTCTGAGTGGTCCGCTTCAATAACTTCTGTGCCAGACTTTTTGGATGCGGATTTGGCAACACCAGCAAGCAATTCTTCCTGGGCTTGGAGTGCCTCATCTCTTTGTTTTTTCCGCAGCTGCTCAAGGCGATTTCGAACGACAACTTCATGCAAACTCTTCAGCTTGGCCTGACCGAAGTCAGTTATGGTCACGGAATGGAAAGAAGACTCACCTTTGCTTTCCAAACAAGCAGCTTCTTCAATAGACCTTCCCAATAATCTATGTCGACCGGTCCCCCACTTGTGAGTTTACTCTGAATTTGCCTTTGTAACGATATCAACTCCTCGTAGGTTTTCCCGGAAAGTAAGGCGCTGATATCAGCCTCAACAGCTGCTGCTGCTTCAAATCCCATGCGTTCATCGACTTTGATACGTTCGAGGCGGTCTTTGCATACAACCATCATATTCTAAATGGAACTCAGTACCCGTGGAGCTGGCATCACGGATGAGATTACCGTCCAGAAGTCAATATTTGCATCCGACTGTTCGAGGCTGAGGTATCGGTCGATATCCTCATGCAATTCTTCAATTTGTACCGCAGAGAGATTCTGCAAAAGTGGGATTCAGCACTCACCCAGAAGCGCGGGGAATACAAGTGGGCGCACATCAAAAATATTGTACGGTTCGTCCAAGTCGATCTCCAAGCCAGCATCATCTCCTGGTGTGGCATCCTCGTCTTCTTCGCCGGGAGGATTAATGTACTTGAGATTTAAAGCGAGAAAGTCAATTGCCTTGGCTCGTTTTTCCCTGACGCGGATGGCTGCCCTCCTCCTCTCCTGTTCCAATTGGAAGTCGCCATCCTTGGCAAGCCAGTCAGACATCTGAGCGGACTCTTGCAGCCGTTGCATCCTCATCTCCTCCTCCTCACGAAGCCTTTGCTCCACCTCTCTTTCTGCTCGACGGCGGTTGAGTCGCTCTAACTCTTCTTTTGCCTCCTGCCTTCTCATTGCATCTCGTGTCTGGGATTCAGCTAACGACATTCCGGCTTTGCGTTCTTTTTCATTCTTCTTGTGCCAACGGAACTGTTGTCCCAGGTTGACATCATGGAAGGGATTATCAGTCGCGCTGTAAACGCTGAGTTCAGCGACTTGGCGTGCTTCCTCTTCTTCTTTTATTCTCTTCTTCTCCGCCTTTCTCGCCTTTCTTTCCTCAGATCTATCCCGCTTACGCCTGGTCGGTGGAAGTATCACTGTCAGTAGACATCGTCCGGGGTATGTATCCACTTACTTCTTCTCCTTCTTCTCCAAATCTCTATCGCGACTTCGTTCTCGTCTATGTGGTGACACTTCTTGGTCACGACTCCGGCTCCGATGCCGTTTATGTCTTGATTCTACATTATCATCTCGTAAAGTGTGCTTGTCGTATCTGCTGGACCGACTATCTTTGTCTCGTTCGTGGTGTCTGCTATAGGGCGAGGCTGACCGAGATTCTCGAGGCATGAGATGTATGAAAAGTGAATGTGGAAGTTGAGTATTGAATCACGAGTGTTCTTGTGCGATGCCATCGTGAGCGGTTGTTGTGACGTGTGTGTATCAGATGGCTATGACCCACCAAGTTCGGATAGTATATCCCTGGGACACCCAGGCCACCACCCCCAAGCTACCAAGCGAGCTTGTAGTGACAGCGAATGCAATCCTCGATTTAACCAGACAAATCTCCCACTTCCCTTTGATTAGATCTCCTTCTGCTCCTACCAGATATCACGACGACACCAAGGCTATAACTATAACTCCAATGGTCTTTCGCCTGCTGCTGTCACGGCAATTCCGCGGAGCACCACCGTTCCTCACTCGAAACATACGCACGCAGCCCATACAGGATGACTTCACGTCTGGAAGAAATGAATCGCCTCAAAGTTATCCCCCAGGGTTTGGGCTGGCCACCCCCCGAGAGGTAGTTCCTGCCTTATATTGAGAAATCAGGATTGAAATGTATCTGGCAGCTGGTTGAGTACTTAAACCAATTTATAGTTGGTCAGGAAAGTGCCAAAAAGGTTTTGTCTGTGGCGTAGGCATATTGAGTTCCAGTCACCCCAGGCCGTCACACTGCTTATCATAACTCAGCGTCTTCAATCATTACAACCGGGTGAGGGCCAACATGGCTTATCTGGAAGCACAAGAGATGGAATACGATGGCAAATTGGAACAAGGCACTAGTGAGCAAGGTTCTTGACGTATCACATAATTCACCCCATACTCGCAAGTGCACGATGGGGTCGCGACAGCTCATGTTCGTCCCCTACGCAAACCCTTGCAACAACAAAGTCCCTTGATGCCACGCCGACAATTCCCACTATTTGAAAAAAGCAATGTTCTGGTAATGTATGAATACGCATGTTAGTGCTATCGTGTGACTCACCCAGACTTCGAGAGGGCCCACGGGTTCCGGTATGTCTAGGTGCTATACGATTCAGCGGAGGTGAATTATTAATAGGGAAGACTCTACTTGCCCGGACGCTTGCCAAAGTCCTTGATGTTCCATTTTCGGTTAGCGATGCGACTTCATTCACCCAAGTATGTCATTTCCTCACCACAAGTACCATTCAACCGACCAACTAGCACCATTATTAGGCGGGATGTTCGTTTGACCATGTTTACGCCTGAGACGACACTAAATACTAAAGCAGATGTTGGAGAGGATGTCGACATGGCGGTTCAACGGCTGGTGGGTTTCGAACATCAAAGTCTACCTATACCAACTTTGCTGACAATGGGTCGTAGCTTCAAGCCGCGAACTGGGATCCATTGCGCGCAAGGTTTTTACATTCCAGTTATTTAAATCCGTCTCTCAATTCCCTGGATCAGCATGGGTATTGTGTATATTGATGAAGTTGATAAAATTGCCCGTAAGACTGCTGGTTCTGGAATGGAGAGTTCGCGGGACGTAGGCGGCGAAGGAGTACAACAAGCCCTTCTACGAATGATGGAGGGCTCCGTAGTTACCGTCCAGTCGAAAGGCGCAGCTGCAGAATCACCCATATTGCCTGGTGGCGAGACAAGCGCCAGGGGCAGCCAGCGCGCGCCCAATTTGGCAACCCGTAACATGTCTAATACTTCCACGCAAATACCCTTCACTCACATGTGTAACTCTAGCCAAATCAGACGTTTACCAGATTGACACCACCAATGTCTTATTTATCCTTAGTGGTGCCTTCGTTGGCCTGGACAATGTGATAAAACAACGTGTAGCCAAAGGGGTGAGTAATTTACATTCTCTGGGACCTTACGATAATATTCAAACCTTCGCAGTCGATCGGATTTACCGCAAACCTCAATCCAGATAATGAGAATGGCCTTCCATTTTTTACACCAAATAGAAAGGCAGCCCACAATGCTATTGACCTCGTGGAAACCATTGGTTCATTTGCTCCTCATTTTATTTCCTAGCCCGCTGATGTATGAATGATCTAGACCTCGTGAAATACGGGTGTGTTCATATTGGCCTACCATTGTACAATCTCACATCTTTGTGTTAAGCTTTATTCCGGAATTCATATCTCGCCTTCCCTCAATTACCACATTATCACCGCTTACTGTCCGCGATCTCAGGCGGATCCTGACAGAGGTCAAAGGGTCACTCATATCACAATATCAGTCTCTCTTTGGATACTCTGGTGTGGAGATCAGGTTCACAACCGCAGCGCTCGACGAGATATGTCGTAGGGCGTCAGAGAGAGGCGGTGGCGCGCGCGGGTTGCGTGGTATCATGGTTAGAATCCAGCTTATAGACACACATCTAAAACTCACTTCTCTGCCCTCCCATAGGAAACACTTCTATTAGAACCGATGTACGAAGTCCCGTAAATCACCAGTCCTTTTCGCTCATTATTGAGTTAGCTGACAAAGTATAATCTCTCCAGGGGCTCAGTGAGTATGAGTATTATTTGCTCGCATGATCTCACCGATCGCCGTTAGGATATACGGCATGTCCTAATAACCGATGGTGTTGTTCGAGGGGATGCTACACCAGGCTATTGGCGTCGGGGGGAAGGCGTCGCTTTCTGGGAAGCTTGGGCGGCCGAGGAAGGAAAAGCAGATGAGAGACAGGTCACCTAGCCACAGTTGTCTAATCACACTCCGTGGCTTTGAATTGAGGAGGAAGCACGATGCAATTCGTTCGGAACTAATCATAGTGTCCTAATATGTGACGGAATACTGTTCTAAGCTGACATCAATGGGATGGAAGAATGGGCGTCAAGGGGGTGGAAAATAAATCTCGAGATTACTCCGCCTTTGCTTCCTCTTTCTGCTCCTTCGGCTCCTCGACCTCCTTTGGCTCCGGCTCCTCCTCTTTCTTAACCTCAGTAGCTTCTTCGGGTTTTGCTTCTGCATCATCCTCTTTCTTTACCTCCTCTGTCTCTTCTTTCGCTGTCTCAGGTTGCTCGATTGATTTCGCTGCCGGAGCCGAACCAGTTAAGTTAGCATTCGCCTGTTGAGCGGCTTCAAAAGCTGTCTTGAATTGACCAGCGTCTATGTTAATTGATAAGTTGAAGAGATAAGTAAATGGTAGTATCACCCACGATCGGAATTTGCGAAGCGTATCGCGAGTGTCTCTGGTGTAGGAGGGCTCTCAGAATAGTCGGCTGCTACTTTCCACACCCAACTCCTGTCAGATCCAATATTGGGTTGCAACCGCATATCCGGAGAAACTTGACAGACATGATTATTATCATCACTTTTGTCTATACTGGCTGAATTTATCACTTACTGACGTGATTCGCGCAAACTTTCAAAGTTTTATCACGTCTCATGACAAGTCTGACTTTCTTGGTTTCCTTGTGCCCAAGTAGACGAACATCACCGGTACCACGTTCCTTCCATTCTGTAGAATCCGCATCGAATCTGAAGAGTTTTGCTCGCCTGGCGTGATCGACAGAAAATCGCGAGTGGTAGGTGGGTTTCTTGATTGAGATCGCGTAGATATGAAAAAGAAACCTACATTTTGAACAAGACATCTTCGTCCTCTTCGTGGGTTTTAGTGTCCACTTGCTCGGTAAGTTTGATCACAGGCTCGAAGTGTGCATCGACCTCTTCCTCCTGTTGAGACGTTATGATAACGCGAGAATCAGCAAACAATGTAATCTATGGACATATCCTCCAGTTTAGAAGCAATGAAGGAACATACCCTGGGCGCAAGTGCATCAGTATTCTCGGCCATTTTATAAGGAGGATCGCGGATGTGGTTGATGGCTTATACTTGGAAGAACAAGTGGAAATCAGCGCGGAGGTGAAAGAGAACTCCTAAGCGGGACCCGGACGCTTGGGGGTTCGGGGTCCTCCTTGTGGACTCGTGGCAAACATTTCCACATACCACATACTGATACATCACATACATACCAAATTCACGGCGCGGTTCGTACTTAACATCCTTCGCGACAATGGCCAACCCACAGCGTGCCAGACACCTAGTGTTATGTCTCTTTATCTTCATAATCCCTGCCCTGGTTTCGGCACATTTAATTGAGGTCGTTGCTGGAAAGAAAGAGTGCTTCTTCGAGGACCTCCATGAACATGACAAGGCATGGATGGTACATTCAAAACCGAGCAACGCTATTGATGGTCTACTTCCGCTTTAGATGACAGTTACTTATCAAGTTGGGGGTGGTGGGCATTTGGATATCGATTTTTGGGTTGGTCTCGCACACGACTCACTGCCTTCTCGCTTAATATCTGTTTCCAACCTAGTTATCCGACCCAGAAACAAAAGTGCTTGGGAAACATGTTAGGCAATCTACGGGTACAATTTCAATTACAGCTGAGAAGAATGGACGGCATGAGTACTGCTTCTCAAACCAAATGAGCGCTATTGCGGATAAAATGGTTAGGTGGGTATTTTCGCCTGAGCACCTCAACACCCATTCACACCGGAGTAGCTTCAACGTCCACGGGGTCATCTATGTCTCGGAGGATGGTAGGTCACATTCCTCCTTACCCTATAGCCACTAATGATCTCCCCAGCGGACGTGGTGGCGCCTATTGAGCGAGAGATTCGCTCGCTGGCCAATGGTCTAACAGCAGTAAAAGACGAACAGGAGTACATTGTCGTCAGAGAAAAAACCCACAGGAATACTGCAGAATCGACAAACTCGCGTGTAAAGTGGTGGTCCATTTTGCAAGCAATTGTTCTATTTTCTGTAGTGGCGTGGCAGGTATATTATTTACAGGTAAGCTGGATTGTTATCAGTTTTTCATAGGGCTGATCAAGCTGGTACAGTCTTTCTTCGAGGTAAAGCGTGTAATTTGAATACTCTCTTAATAAGCCATCCGAACTACCCGCACTACTGTATGAGAACTCCGAGCGCCATAGTTCAGGCAGGTATTGTCCCATGATCCGCCCAGACTCGCTCCATAGAGGTGGTCCGCTGTTAGGTACCCAACATCAATGGCCCAAGCCGTCCAAACTGTGCAGGTGTTCTATGGGCGTTTGGCTATTCGTTCCGACACCAGCATCCGTATATTTCGTTTCGGTTTTGCCCCGAGGATCGTGCAGCCCTAGTGTGTGTGCTCAAGCGTTCGGCTCGACTAAATGTATGATCCGCATAACCTCCGTCTGACAAACGACAACGCTGAACTGACAGCTGTAACCTTCAGATTACCCACCACTTTCATGGCGAACCAGGTTCCTATGATAAACCCCTGGGCCACCGAGGTGCTGGTCATGGTCGATCCATCACGCAAACTGACAGATCTCGAGTGATTGCTAAAGTCCACGTCGGGCGCGTCCAGTTGGCCATCACAATTGCTGTAAATTCACTACTGGAATGGCTTTTCGAAGACCCGTCAACACGAATGCGCAACTTCGTTCGGCCTGGAGCGCGGAAATTGGTTACGAGCTTTTGGCGGTCACTGAGGTGGGGTGCAGAGGTACCGGAATTGTCTTCAGGGAACTGGCTGGATGGTGGAAAGTACCACTCAATTGTCCTCTTCAAGCGGACTTTCAGCTGCGAGACAACGACGCTCTGTACCAAGCCACGAATTTGTAACTTGTATTGAAGAACACGAGCTGGATGACTGCGAGTTTGGGGATACAAAGCTGCGGGGACACCTATTCCTAGATGCCCTTGGGTGCAGGTGGTATTAAGCCATAAGGAGTGTACGGACGAGGACGGGGAGTAGAGTGTTCGGCAAATTTGGCGGCCGCGACAGCGAATCAATGGATTTGATTATTGGGATCAATGGGAAGTATAATTATGTCAAATCCGACTGATTTAGCGATTCCATTATAGGAAGAACTTGAGGCAGCAGGAAATGACGATGTTGTTAACATTGGCACTAGGCGACGGCCTCAAACCTATCCCAGAGTGAGGGCATCAATTTTAAAGAGTTCCGGACCCAGGCAATGGGGGAAGGAGGTCCGAGGGCAAGGGGTATGTGATCCACCACTGGCCTGTCGACATCTGTGCTCATCCAAACATTCAAGCGCAGATACTCACGGGCCTCTCGTCTCCTTAATGTCTACCACAACCCTTTAAATGATGCCCACAAGAGGATCAACAATTGCTCTGAGCATATGCTAAAACAACTGAGGTACTCGTAACGAAGCATCCTTATTACAATTGAGTGAGAGAGTCTATGTTCATTTCGAATAGGGTTTGGGCGAGTATTAATGAACGTTTTTATGGCTGCCTCCAGGCTGGCTTACATTCTATAGAGCACAGTTTAGCTAACGCCTGGCCGATCTGAGTATGCAAACGGAATAGAGATTACTCGTACTCACAGAAGCGCTAACGTGATGTCGCCATGGACGCGAGCCTTCAACTCGATGTCAACATCCAAGTTGAGGTCGAGTCTCAATTTCAGTGGTTTATCGCCACCACCACCTCCGCCGTCGTCGTCAGGTTGGCCGACGTCGCCCTGGCCAGCTTTGGCAACCTGTTGACTTGTGTCCTGTCGTTCTTCTAGAGGTGGTAGTCCCGGTTTTCCACCCCGACGACGGTTCCTCCGGCTCTGAGGAGATACAGATCCGTCTGAGCTGGCTGAGGGACTTCTTGTGGTTCGGCTGCGGCCCCGTCGAGACTCTCGTTGAGGTGACATGGAGGGACCTGGTTCATCATGGTCTGATGCGCGGGATGCTGCGCGTGAAGTAGGTTTGGACATAGTATGTTTGTTTTTGGATTTAGGTTTTGTGTATTCTGTCCTACTCACCGACGATATGCAGTAGGTTTATAACCCAATGCTACTGGGCAAATGACGTTAGAAATGACCAGTGGTTACATCAGACCACGAAGATAGACAGGTCTATTTCATCCGGTGTGGTGCCCGTGGCGCCAAGTGTCAGTGGGGCACCCAAAAATACAGACTCAAAATAATCCAGCGGATTTACTGTTGGCTCTCACATACACAGATACGCTCATTTGTTTCTGATTATGGAATATGCTGAGTCTTGTGGATCGATCCAGCATGAAAAAGCTTGGAGGTACGTTATTACAGGCATGTCACTACTTGAATTCACATTTTTCATAGCCTTTCCACCACCCCGCATGGTTTCATCTGGAGCATCAGAACATCCTGCGAAAAACAATTCAGCGCCTATGTTGTCTAAGTATATTCGATGAAAGTTTGACCCCTCTGGTACTCACAGCAATGCAAGTGTCAGGTCACCGTGGACTCTGGCCTTCAATTGAATATCAACCTCCAGATTCAGGTCGAGTCTCAATTTCAAGGGTTTATCATCCTTGCCGCCGCCTCCGCCTCCACCTCCGCCCGCTACCTGGCCTACTGCATTACCAGCACTACTGGCGGCACCTTGGGCTGCGCCCACCGCCTTCTGGCCAGTGTCTTCGACTTCGTCGACGGCTGGTAGACCGCCACCACCACCTCCCTGGCGCTTTCGCTGGCGCCGCGAAGGCTCGGGTTCATCTGAGCCTAGAGAGGGGCTCCTAGACGTGCGGCGGCGCCTGCGGCTTCGAGACCGTCGTTGGGGTGATTGACTATCCCCTTGGTTCTGTTGTGCGGGATCCCCCTCTGGGGCTGTCGAGGGAGCACGAGATTGGGTACGTGAACCAGGCTTGGAAGACATGCTGTGGAATTGGAGTTGGGTGCTTGTGTTTGTTCACCGTAAGTTTATAAAGTTGGAGAATGTATGTCTGGACATGACGTGCATCAGGAACTATGGGATGCCCTTATGCGAATCCTTGTATATTTAGCAGGGCCCACTTGCATCAGATATGGAACTCCATGATCGTTGTGTGCGTCACCAATATTTCAACTCTCACGAACTTCAAAAAAGCTCCGCAACCCAACCAGACGTACATAAATAGATTGTGGCATTGGGCTCGGCCGGCAACCAATTGCGATCTCTAAACCCCGTTGAAACCTTGGAGCAATGGTGCCACTGTCGTATCTGTATCGCTGGCGACACTCCCAGCCGGCTTCAGGATCATATGGTATGTGAATTCTTGTGGTGTCCTGACATCAGGCTGACGATGTGTATGCAGTCTACCAGTACCAATCTGCTTACTAGTAGGACATACTAGTATGCATCGTCCGTCCCCCACTTGGCCATGGAGTCACCGCCATGCCATTGTTGCGTACATAAGCGCACAGGCCATTGGAATTTTCACTGCACCAAAGAAGACAATCAACACCATACCTATCATACTCGGATTGTATTTTCGGATAATCCCATCCACCATTCAGCTACACCCCCATCCGTAGATATAATGTTCGACGGCCCCGACAAACACAGGGAGGAGAAGAGAGTCGACCACGAATCTACAAACCATGGCCACGATAAACGCAGCAAGGGGAAGAGGCTCGATCCTGAGCCCACAACCCATGAGAAAGGCAATGTGGAGAAGCAGGTCGACCATGAAACCATAATCCATGGCCCCGAAAAAGACAGCGAGAAGAGGGTCGACCATAAATCCACAGACCAAGGCACCGACGAACGCAACGAAAACGAGCAGAAGGTTGATCGCGAGCTCGCTGAACGTCTCTCATCCATCATC
>QGOG01006737.1:0-12205 GCA_003313185.1 Collybia sp. MG36 | reverse complement strand
AAAAGGCGGCCTGCGCGTCTTTTCGAATATATCTCTCTTGATCCCACTTTTATCCTTATCGCTCGTGCTCACTCGCGCTCATCCTCACACCTCTCAAGCATCGTCGAGGCAAGTCTCGACAACATCAGCACCGTCTCGGCATTATTCAAGAACAAAGCGCTCGCAAGTGAGCTTCAAGCCCCTCGCTCATCGATAACATCTCGTATCGCATCCGTTTCGTATTGGGTACGTGTACATCGTGCTAACTATTATATTCTTGTGGTCGACGACCGTTCCCGTACCTTCGCGTACCCGGAATTACCTTCCACAACGGTTCCTATGGAAAACGGAGACTTGTATGAGGCAGTCGAGGCAACCAACATGTATATGCATATCATTGGTCAGGTGGTTGTGATTCGTCAATTACATGCGCAGGAGAATGATGCTTGAGGATTTTCCACATCGCAATGCTGCGTGGCACCTCTGGAGATGCCCCACCGACGACGCTCCTTTCGCATCCACCCTCTCTGAAATGGGCTAGGAAATTATTGTGGAATGGAATACATACATATCCAGGTTGGATAGTGGATGTCCGAGGCTGGAACAGGTGTCTTGAAAAGGTATATGCCATTGTTTTTGCCAAACTCGACGGCACACGCCTCCGGCGCGTACCCGAGACTATATCACCAATTCCCTGATCACGGGCGTCAAAACCAACGCGTCCTGCTAAAGGGAAGAGGCACGCTGCTGCTCCCGACCGCCAATCCGAACTCAACATCTTCGCAGTGAAAAGAGGATGAAATTCAAACAGTCATTATACCTAGCATGGGGACGGAATACAGAATGGAACACGATCGAGTTCGACAATCAGAGCTCAACCGGCTTCTTCCACACGGGATCATCCTTCGTGCCCAGCACGGCCTGAACCGCTCTGATCGCCTCCATATTCTCCGCCTGCGCCAATTCCGTCGGCGTCCTGTTCGTGGCCACGGCGATGGACATAGCCCTGATACCATCAACGCGCGTGAAGCACCGGTTGCACCCATATGCGTATGGTGCGAGGATCCCTTGGATGGCTTCCAAAGCAGCGTATCCGTCACCATCCAAGCCGTGATCGCGGCCCCATTGTTCGAGGAATGCGAGTCTGAGCTGGAACACCAGGGCGTAATAGTGTGGGAAGGCGGCGGAGTATGGCGGTGGTTGACGACGCGATTTCCGTCGTTCTGATGACCGTGTGCCATCCACGGTGCCTCTAGAAAGGTTGTCAATCATACAACATGGTGCATGGCAAGACTCATACGCACGTATGGGCATGAGATGGCGAGGAGGGTTTGGCACTATGATTGGAGTCAGCAAGTGCCAGTACACATTTGGGAGGTGATTTTTGGGAGGGTGTCCGCGTCAAAAGACATGATTTTTCTCGATCAACACAATGTTTCAAACCCAGCCTTACCGGCCCTTCCATGGAGATGGACATCCGCAGCGTAGACTCCGACTCCGACCTCGCGGGGCAGACCCTGAAAAAGCATGGCGCACTGAGCCGCCTTCTGACCTCGGATATCAAAACACTGCGCTGATTGAGCATTAAGTCAGCGGAAACCCAAACGATCTACCCATGACCATTGGAGCAGGGCGCGGAGCGCCCAGCTCCAGCAGTCACGTGATACGACACGCGACAGTTAGACAGTTAGACAGTTAGACACGACTTCACTTCATCATATATCATTGTTTCTGGCCATTCCAGGCATTCACGCTCGACGTGCCTCACGTGGTGTCTGACCGGATCCGCCATCTCCATCTGGTGATGAGAGCGTGATTCGACCTTTAACACACCATCCTCGTTTTTTTCAGTGTTCTGTGGCCTCGTTTGGAGCATCCAAGTTCCACCTGCCAATCCTGCCCTGCGTTATTCTGTTTTTCGGTATCGCTCTGTTTTCTCGTGCAATTTCGTGTCAACTCGTGTCTCTCGTGTCTCTTGCGCTTATCGTGTCTTTCGTGCCTATCGTGTCTACCGTGTCCACCTGCGTCTATTGTGTCCACCCGCATTTCCGTGCTTTTCATTCCCCCTACACCATTAGTCTCACCCCTGTGCCCACCCGCTGGCCAACCCGATTCCGATATCGTCCCGCCATCAATTTCCCACGTCAGACATGCCCGGGCCAGGCAATAAGCAAAAGCCGAAAAGGAAGGCCCCAGTAATATCAGTACCAGAGCCACCAGCTTCCAAGCCCCCAACGTCAACCCCAGACTTCCCAGATGGGCTGGACGTATCAAACAATTCAGACTCAAAGCTCGAGGCATTTCTGGACTCCTTGACCCCAGCATTGTTGCAGCGTTTATCACGCAATGCGTACAATGCTGGCTATACTAACGGCCGCAATGACAATGATGTATTCAGGGATGGCTACGATCTTGGCTTTGACGACGGCATCACGAAGGCAAATGCCCAGTCAATCCGCCATCTCTGCAGTATAGGAATCCAGTCAGAACCAGTTGGCACCCATGCCAGCATTCAAATGGATGCCGCGGCCTCACCCACGAGCGAACCCAGATCAACAAACGAAACATCGCCTGCCTCCGAGCTGGGCGAACTGCCCTTCGCCGACCCTGACGACCCAGAACCACAAGTCAGTCCTCAGGCCAAAACCTGGCTGGACTCGATGGACCCGGCCATGCTACGGTACCTCTCCCGCAAAGCGTATCAGGCGGGCTATTGGGATAGAGCCAAAGATGAAGATACCCGGCGAGCACGCCACTCCCTCACCAGCATAGGCACCCAGTCAGACCCATCGACCGAGGCCAAAGAGGTCGAACACATCCGCGCTCACGCCAGCATTCAAACAGAAGCCATAGCTCTGACTCGAGACGCCTCGTCGCAGGCCATCCCACCCGACCCTGTCCGCTTGAACGCGGCGTCACAAACTGCCCCAGCCGTTCGTGATGCAACATCCCAGACCTCCTCAATATCACAGCCAGCTGCGGCACCTATATGCGAGCCCAGATTGGTGAAAACCGGCGAAACAGTATCGCAAATGGAGCCTTGCTCATGCGAGGCAGCTCCGCAGACGAACGAAACGCCGCCACCACCTCCACCTCACTCATGTTCAGCACCCCCCAGCAGCCATACTGGCCTAAAGGGGAACGGAGAACCAACTTCCCAGCTGCAGACACCACCTGGCATATGCACAACCAGTTGCGACACGTCATCGCACATCACAACACCCGCAGGCGAAGGAGAGCTACTGCAAGTGGCGACCGCAGGCCCCCACGGTACCGTAACCCCCCAACCATTCCTACCTGAGCCGAACACCTTCAGTGGCTGCACCAGCTGGGCAGACGACGACCCGAAGGCTGAGGCGGAAGCCCCCGGAGTACCCAGATCATCCCCAATGCCCACATGCAACCTTGTTACACCCTGCCCCACATTATGCGAACCATTTGGGGCCCCACGACAGCGCCGAAGGAGGCGACCGCGCCCTCGCGGCCTAGCCAGGCATGGATTCACTCAGCCAAACCCGCCCGCGCCTTTCGAGTCGGCTTGCACCACACGCGGGCCAATTTTCACGCGCAAACACCCGGCCGGCATCGCACATGGGAAGCCTGTTGTTATTGTAACGTTCGGAGCCCCAACCTCACCCTTAACCAAAAGCTCCAGTACGCCGTCTGCACCATCCCCAATCTTGACACCTTCACTTCACCCTACACTGTCGCACCCAAGTACTCTCAACTGGGAGTCCGACCCACGCCTCACCGACCTGAGCAATGCCCTACGAGCACTGGGATGGGTTAGGCCCCCAGGCATAGACCCTTGCTAATCATTCTTCCGGTTGTCTCAATTCATTCTCGTTCTCATTTTTCGTTTTCGTTCTCATTTTATTCTCATTCTCGCACTGTCTACTTTACATACCCCTTTCTATCTGGCCCCACCACGATCCCGGGCCACAAGCCCCACTCTACAACCTCGACACCTCAGGCTCCACCGCGCTCTGCACCATCACGCCTGAGCGATCTTGACTGGGAGTCCGACCCTCGCCTCATTGATTTGAGTAACGCCTTACGGGCATTGGGATGGATTCGGCCCCCTAGCGGTGGACTTGATTGTCTGTCTCGTCGATTGTCTCAGTTTTCTCACCTTTTCTATAACATCTACTCTACGTCCAGTTCATCTCACTTAGACCCAGCTGCCCGCCGCTCCATCGCTCCTATTTTCGACAGCGATGAGGACATCGCTATGTTGAATGGGGGCAGATGGAGCAGGGCGCGGAGCGCCCAGCTCCAGCAGTCACGTGATACGACACGCGACAGTTAGACAGTTAGACAGTTAGACACGACTTCACTTCATCATATATCATTGTTTCTGGCCATTCCAGGCATTCACGCTCGACGTGCCTCGCGTGGTGTCTGACCGGATCCGCCGTCTCCACCATTACTCTCTATTGTTCTCCGAGCCCATTGAGCTAATAGGGGGTGCGTAAATAACAATCGACGATTGTGCTTATCGCGGGCGCTTTGGTAACACGGGCGACGGTTCAGCACTGGTTCCTGGAGTGTCGGGCCCAGGTTTGTGTCACACTAGCACCTGAACACCATCGAGGGGCAAGAACGGTCCCCATTGGACCAGTCAGTGATGCGTCTAATGGCCATTTGTTGAGTGACTAGGGAAGCCAGTGCCGCAGATGTTGACAGTCGCGTGCGAGCCAACCATTGGCGGAGGAAAGTTGAAATCACGTCTAACCGGAATTCAAGCGAGTCGATGGCTTGGTGATGATAGCGGTTATGGACATGAGGTGATAGATACAAGGCTTTCCCTCACCCGACCCCATCGATTCAGACTAAACATCTTCGCAGTGAGAAGACAACCACAAGATATTGGATTCACGAGGGAGATGATACAGAATGGGGACATGATTGAACTCAACAATTAGAGCTCAAGAATTGGCTTCTTCCACACAGGAGCGTCCGTCGTGCCCAGCACGTCCTGAACCGCCCGAATCGCCTCCTTATCGTCCGCCTGCGCCAGGTCCTCAGCCGTCGCATTCGTGGCCATGACGATCGACAGACGCTCGACGCGGTCGGCACGCGTGAATGTCCACCTGCATCCACGCGGCGCGACCCTCGCCATGATGGTGTGCCACGCGCCATGGGTTTGAAATTCGTCCCCACTGAGGCCGTGGTCGGGGCCCCATTTTCGTAAGAATGCGAGGCTCAGCGGGAATACGAGGGCATAGTAATGGGGGAAGGCGGAGGAGCACAGAGGTGGTCGACGACGTGGTCTCGGTTTCGACGGCTGCGCACTATGCGCTGTGTCTCTAGAATGGTTTTCATTGAGGTACAGCCCGGTGCACAAGAGGGGGATACGCACGCATCTGAGACACGAGATGGTGAGGAAGGGTTTGTAAGAATTGGATGGACGTCCCTATGAGAGAATTGGTGAGTAGTCCCTAAAGCTGGAACGTTTGGGCCAACACGCACATGGTATTTGAGAGAGAATCTCCACGAGAATGATAATGAAAGCCTATTTCAACAAACATCACGTCACGCTACAGTCACGGTGACACACAAACACTCGGCGTTGCCCCCAAGTGGCGAGCAATGTAGACTTCCGAACCCAGAACAATTGTTCCCAGAACCAGCAGAAGTACTACCGCCCAGCACTCACTAGTCCTTGGACAAGCCAGGCCCCATAGCAAGTCGGTTTGCTGACATGTCACGCACGCGGCCAAGTCGCGACTCGGAGAACAAATTACTACTACAAAGGCCATATCCATACCCCCGGCCGGTTCCCCATAGCCGATTGATCAAAATCAATGTCCATCGTGGTGCAATTGTTACAAGCAATTTTGTTCCCCCTCGAGTCAGCAGGGCGGCGGGTATGTACCTGAATTACCAATCGATGATCATTGATCATTGTCTTGAGCCTTGTGGCCACTGGCAACTACATAGGCCCAGGTTCGACTATCTTCAAAATATCAGAGATTTGTTCTTCTTCCAGTCAGCAGGGCGTGTATATACCCGAACTATCAATCAAGGATCACTGACCACTGAGCCTTGTGGCCGATATGGAAACATTAGCGAGTCAGTCACATTTGGGTCTGCCCGAGGAACTATAAAGTAGCTGTTGCAGCTGTTCGACACGTCACAAAGCACTTTGAGAAACGAATGGCGCCTGTCGTGGATTCATACAGCTCAACCCTAACTCCGGACCTCCTTGCGAGGCTTATCATTGCGATTGTTCTAGGATATAGCGGGCGATGGAACGCCCGACGACTCGAAAATCCATTCCACGCGTTCTGGAACACTGTCTTCGCAGAATGGATCTCCGACCTCCACCCATACGCCGTGCTAATTCCTCAATACCAGATCGACACCATCCCACAGACTTTGGGCCCTGATGATTCGATGGGAACGATAACACGAGGTGACGCAAAGGAGTTGACGCCCGACTTCGTGATCGTGATCGCCCAGCTGATCTCACGCACTACAACTTCGCCCATCTTGCCGACGACATTCCCTCCACATTTCAGCTCGTGGCGAGACGTCAAGCTTTCTGAGTTGAAACTTCCCTTTCTAGCGGAACTCAAGCGTCCTCCCGCACGAAGTCTGGTGTCGCAGGAATTATTTATCGAAAGACTATTTTCTTTATTGACAGAGGCCCACGAACAATTGATGGATCAATCTGAGTACGTATTCATCAAGTACCCCTATATGGGTGAAATCATCGTGATTGCATGTGTTGGAGAGTGGTGGTCGTGGAGGATCGCAACCCAGGCACCTATTCTATCCGGAAACACAATAGTTGGAGAGAGAAAGCTCGCGGGGCGCCCATTCAACCTCTCCAATGTTCTCGCCACCAGAAATACTCGACCATCCCCCACTGACAATATCTCTCTCGCGGCCGGCTCGCGTTCTGCCCGGATGGGGCCCCCAGTCCCCGCTACACCTCCCCCTGCTGATTCGCGGGGATATCGTAGAAAACCGTTATCCAAACCAGATCTAGTGCCCTACAAAGGAAACACTCATTCAGGCCGCAGGAGGACTCCTGCCGAGAAAGAGGCGGCCGAGCGGGAGAAGATGGAGCAAGCGAGGATCCAAAATTTCCACCGCCATGAAGATCTCCCAGCTAATGTTCTAGAGCAGCCGGGGGGCGATGAGGAATCCGTCCTCAAACGATTACGCACTGCCTGGTCAGCATGCCTCCTCTATGGGACTCCTGCATCCAACGAACATTTTTCAATCATCCATCACCTTCTGGAGAAGCAAATGCCACAGTTTTCAACACGATCGCATGGAATGGCCGCGGCAGAGGTGAGCTCGAGTCACTTCAATTCTATCCGATTCCTTGCCTAACTACAATTTAAGCGCGAGCCCACCGATGAATCAGAGTACGAGTTGGAGGATGACTTTGGGGATGCCGAGGACAAATCTGATGGCACCGAATCGGATGATGAGTTTAATCTTGGTAGTGATATGGACATGTCGTATTAAATATGTAGATAAAAGACCCTACATTGTGTTTTGTGCACTGCTCGCACTGGGTCTGTGCATCTAGCGATCGCAAATATTTAGTGAGACGCATCCCGAAGGAGTTTTCCAGTCGGACCCTTGGAGCCTGCATAATCATCAACATACAGATTCCAGTTCTAGCCTGTGCATAGCGGCCAGGCGTCACTTTACTGTGTGTCTGGGGAGTAGCGACGCAACAGGCGTATCCGATGTCCCAGAATCCTGCGGGTCGCCAGTGAGCAATGTGTGGTGTGGAGTGCGAGGACGCGATAGTCACGTATCCCCACGGAGGTCCGATGCGGCGATGTTGCCCATGGACCAGCCAAGGCCTTCCGCATGCTGAACCCGACTATACTCCTTCATGAGCACGTTGTATCTGGTCCAGTGGGAGTACTTGCAGCGGCAGCCGAGCGCGCCGTTAAGGTTCGCAATGCTCACTGAGGTGTCTGGCTCAGTTCCCAGCAGCGATTCCGCAGCTTCTGCGTTATCGCTTTGTTTAGTCTCAAGTCAACGTAGCGAATCTGCAAGGGGGACACTCGGCATCGACCATGATCCTGGCGCCTCTGTGGTAGACAGTGCGAGGGAAAGGCGAGGCTGCATTATCTCAGATTCGAAGAGACGGAAAAGCTGTATTTTATGAGATACAAAAAATACCATGAACTCGGCGAGCCTGACGGCGTTCAGGTCTCGGAAGCGATTGAAGAATCACAAACCACACGACAACGATGATTGGTCCCTAATAATCGCGGGGCCCCGAACAATCAACGCAGTAGCTTTATCACCAATAGTTTCATCCCAGTTGATGCAGTAGGGCTACTACACCACTTGGGTGAAAATAGTGGTGTTCTCATCCATCAGGGACCTCGTTCAGACCGAGACGTGGCTTGCCAATATGTGGATGAGCACTGAGTAGCCATAAATTCTGAGAGTGCGCCTACTATATAGCCCTCTGGGTTCGGCTACAGATCCCCAGTATTTCGTCGAACTATTGCGTCGAGCACATCCTGTGGGAAATCGAGACACGCCCGAGGCAGCGGACAGCGGCTTCACATGTGGTTCTTCATGGTGGTGGCTGCATGATATAGTATATTAGATCTGTTGACGGGAACGGGAGCGATGGATGAGTGCATCCAAGATCGCGGAGTTGGGGGGCAGAGCGAGTGGTAGGGTTCAAGACTTCAAGTTGGACGACGCCCCGTTCCCACGCACGGACCAATTATTGTGATCCTGCTGCGTTTCCCGTTCACATTATCAGTGTGTAAATGCCCTCTGCCAGAGCGCGTCTAGCATTGCGCAAATACATCGTCTAATCTAATGACCGCAGTGAACGTGACGACAACGTCGATCAGCATGCCATGCACCTAGCTTGGATGAGAGAACCATGAGTGCCGTTGTAATTCGGGACGCCGTGCGAAGATCCTCGCCCCCGGTGCCAGTGATAGGATTCAGACCAAAAGGTAGCAGATCTAAGGACCACCTACATTCACCAGTCGGCATGCAACGTCAGGGAATGAAGCGCGGAATGCGGGTGGTGAGAACTCCGCGAGTCAGACCAGAATCTAGACGGGTCTACTAGGTGTGTGGTGGGTTATCGCTGACGAGATGGGAGAGTGATGTGGATGGACTTGTTCACAATATAGGTGATATGGGATCATACGCCGCCCTCAAGCACACGTGAATAAAATACAGAATAGAACACCTACAGGCTCCGCTCTAGTTCTGATTTCTCCAACGTGACAGCGGCGGCTGTCGCGATAGCCTTTGAGCACGGCCTTCTGATATTGTAGTTTCAAGAGCGGTGAATAGATTCTCCAGGAGTTCAACTTTGGCTACGCAACCCTCCTAGATCGGGCAAGCAAGGCAAAGGATACAATGAATGGTCGAATTCGGGCTCGGGGGGTAGAGGCGTACCTTGACCCAGATCCGAAAATCCAGAACTCCTGCACCATCAATCCTCCAGGTAAGTCGCTCACGACACCTTTTGTTCCCGAACAAGGAAATGCAGAAATCAGGCGCTTGAGCGACTAGTGAGTGGTATTCAAGTTGGTGGGCCGCACGCCAGTGCCCTTCGGGCTGCAGGGGCTCATGAAGGAACTTAAGACTCGGATGGATATGTTCGCAAACACGACAACAGTGGCACCGAAGGAGCGCCCCGCACAATCAGGACTTCCAGGCTGCTCCCAGGCAGATATCCATCGACTCGGGGCATGCCCTACTAGGCGCCCACTTGGATCCTCGTCGATCTGAACCCAATATCTTTGTGGTGAAAACGGGTTGAAGGTCAGAAACATATTGTACCTGTGGCGGACATGACAGCCTCTTCAAACGATGCACAGGATCGCGATGCCATTGTCGTGTATAACCGACTGAACGTCCAAAGACTCGCATTGATTGCTTCCACGCAGCGTTTGTCCGGGCCTCGTCACCAGTGATGGCGTGGGCTTGGGTTGTTCTGACAACTTTCAATCATCCGCCGTGAACATCAGTAAGCACCGGCACCGAAACACTTGGACTGATACACATTCAGGAGATGTGTAATGTGATCAAGGCCAGATAGGAATGAGGTCAGAACTCGAGTCGTTCTGGGTTACAGTTCAACATTGGGATATTCGGTTGTGCTATGAATTTTAATTTCTTCGCAATGAAAAGAAGATAAAGGTCAAACAGATTTTGTACCCGTGGGGACGTAATACAGAATGGAACACGATCGAGTTCGGCAGTCAGAGCTCAACCGGCTTCTTCCACACAGGATCGTCCGTCGTGCCCAGCACAGTCTGAACCGCCCGAATCATCTCCATATTCTCAGCCTGCGCCAATTCCGTTGGTGTCCTGTTCGTGGCCACGACGATGGACAAAGCCCTGATACCATCAACACGTGTGGAGCATCGTCTGTACCCAGATGGTGCGAGTATCGCCTCGATGGCTTCCCAAGCAGCGTATCCATCACTACCCAAGCCGTGGTCGCGGCCCCATTGTTCCAGGAATGCGAGTCTCGTCTGGAACACGAGAGCGTAATAATGTGGGAAGGCGGCGGAGTACAGAGGCGGTGGACGGCGCGATTTTCGTCGTTTTGATGGCCGTGTGCCATCCACTGTGCCTCTGGAGAGGTTGTCAATGATTGTGGTATATGGTAAGAGAGGAATACGCACGTATGTGAAGGCGAAGAGACATGAGGCGGTGAGGACTTCATAGGATCTGAATCAGCGTTCCTATAAGAAAATTGGTGAGTGGTCTCTATCGGAACTGAACCGATACGCACATGGCGAGAGACACTGGCCTATATAGCTATTTCAACCAACAGCAGATCACGCATGTCACAGTGACATACGCGAACGATAACCGAGGACAAAGATACCCCACCCCGGCGTTGGCGGCCGCCCCTAAGCCCAAGTGGCGGTCAACGTTGAAGGCAGGCAGCGCTGGCAGAGACTTTCAAACCCGGAAACGATGTTATGCCTCAGCTTAAAATGCACGCGCGTTTTTGTCCTTAGCTGGAACCAATAGAAGTACCACTCACTACCCAGCGGTCCCAGCCTCAGGCTCAGGCTCTACCTATGCACATAGACAAGTGTGAAATAATCCCCGCACCATAACAAGTCGGTTATCAAATGTATCACCTCCTGACAAACAGCTCGGCTGATTGCAAGGGCACAAACATTGGAGCCCATACAACCCCAATCGCAAGTCACGAATCAGCCACAAACCACGACCCGCAGCATACAATAGAAAAGAGGGGTTTCAACTATCACCTAGAAGCCCTCTGGAGTGTCCGGGGCGGCGAACGACGGAGTGTTATTGTTGTCGAGCAGTGAGCTGTGGAGCGTGACAACTAGCAAAGCTGATTGTTGACGTTGAACACTGAGGGCTCAAAAGCGCTCAAAGTCCAATGGAACATGTCTTCAACGAAAATCTACGTTTGATCAGCGTTTTTATAAGAACACGATTGAGTTCAGTGGTCGAGGGGAGCCGGACCCTCACTGCTGCTCCCAACCGCCAATCGGAACTCAACATCTTCGCAGTGAAAAGAGAATGAAAGTCAAACAGTCATGATACCCATGGGGACGCAATACAGAATGGAACACGATCGAGTTCGGCAGTCAGAGCTCAACCGGCTTCTTCCACACAGGATGGTCCTTCGTGCCCAGCACAGTCTGAGCCGCCCGAATCATCTCCATATTCTCAGCCTGCGCCAATTCCCCGGGCGTCCTGTTCGTGGCAACGACGATGGACAAAGCCCTGATCCCATCAACGCGTGTGAAGCATCGTCTGTACCCATATGGCGCGAGTATCGCCTCGATGGCTTCCCAGGCAGCGTCTGCGTCACCATCCAAGCCGTGGTCATGGCCCCATTGTTCCAGGAATGCGAGTCTCGTCCGGAACACGAGAGCGTAATAATGTGGGAAGGCGGCGGAGTACAGTGGTGGTGGACGGCGCGGTTTTCGTCGTTCTGATGGCAGTGTGCCCGGATCCACTGTGCCTCTAGAGAGGTTTTCAATGATTGGCATATTGGTGGAGAGGAATACGCACGTATGTGAAGAGACATGAGGCGGTGAGGGCTTTGTAGGATATGGATCAGTGTATTTGGGAGAATATCCCACATAGACGAGGGGAATGACAGGGTCACGTATGTCACAGTGACGTAGAATAACTAGGGGCAAAGGCACCTGACCTGCCCAATTTCCCAGCCTTATAATAGTGAACGAGCACGTGGTTTGTTCACTAT
>QGOG01006736.1:0-14768 GCA_003313185.1 Collybia sp. MG36 | reverse complement strand
CACGTGCCACTAAACATTTTGGGTCCCCACCGAGACAAAGGGGAGCAAGCTCCCCAATGAATAAAACCTGAAGTGTAAACCCAGGTAGAAATAAGATTATTCCTTCAAATTTAATTTGGGGTTTAATTTTTTTATTTAAACTTCAAGTGTAATTCCCATTTACACCACTCGATCACGGTGTAAATGGGAATTACACTTGAAGTTTAAATAAAAAAATTAAACCCCAAATTAAATTTGAAGGAATAATCTTATTTCTACCTGGGTTTACACTTCAAGTTTTATTCATTGCATAAACCAAAGTAGAAAACGCATTTAAATTTTCGAACAACCGGTGTGTGATTTGATTTCATGTTCAGGGACGGCAGCTTCTTCAACAAGTGAATCATGTAATTCCTACTTCTACTAGGTGGGACGTAGGGTCGCGCTGGGCTGAATATCGTAGGTGGATGAGAGCTAACCAGGTGTGGTATTGGGCCCAGGGGGTACTTGTAGGTCGTCAACCGATGGTTACCCAATTTCTTCGGCCCACCGCAAGAGATGTTCGTGTGAGGCTGAGGAGTTGTCTCGAGGTGCCTCAGAGAGCCGCAAGGTACCCTATATGTCCAAGTTGTATATTGAGCGTGGAGTGACATATATTGACTTACAGCTTCCCTCATTTCCTTACTCTCGGATTGGGCAAGGGCTACATTCCTGATAGAACCCTTTAGGTCTATGAGTTTTGCTTCCAGTGCATCACATTTGCTATTTTAGTGTGAGGGAAGGAGTAATGTTCATGAAGTGTTGCTACACACGAGTGCAGGACCTTTGTTTCCTCTTTCCGCAGCTCTAATTGTCGTTTCATCATAAGCTCTAGATTTCCTCTGGCCTGAGCAATCATGCATAAGAAGCGTACTGGTGTTAGAATTAGCGGATTTACCTGGACAGGCCGAAGATCATTTGCTGCTGCCATAAGGTTCTGACTGCAGACGTTAATCCATTCCACGTGTCTCTGCCATTCGGGGGGTGCATTTGAGGCAACAGGGGGTGGCGGAGCGAGCAGTGCGCCAGTGAGAGACGAATATGAAACAAGGAGCGAACGCAGAATCGAAATCAGCGCTGGTCGACGATCTAAATACCATGAGAAATTATTCAGATGGTTTTCTCAGCAAGCGTCGTTTTCGTTACCTTCATCGGGGTTGGCTGGATAAAGCTGATTTCCGCCTAACTCAGCGAGCGAGGGTATTTTTTCTTTGACCTGGGTAGTATCAGACTGATGTATATTCGTAGGGGAGTTTGCGCACAAACCACCTATCACCAAACGCCTCATAGTATGCCTCTGGCTCATCGAGTATCCAGTCTACGCGTGGTTTCTCAAGTTGGACAAGAGCCCAGTCAGGAACATCGACCTGGTCGGATAAAACCTGGTGTTGGTTTGCATCCTGGTTATCTGGTGCCCTTTCTCGAAAAAGAGCAAGGAGCTTAAGGTTATGAGAGGTATATTTTGTATAATGAGAAGGCGGGGAAGGAAATGGGTTTCTGAGCTCTGTCTCGTCCGAGTCCTCGTTCATCAATAGTGCCAATGACGAAATTACATAATATTTTAGGTTGGTCTTATCTCGGTCGGTATCTGAAACACCGCCACTCACACAAGTTCCGAAAAAGTAAGGTCGGTCCAATTGAGAAACTCAAGCTCCATCCGTAGGGCGGGTCAGGCTCTCGTCAGGGTACTATAAAGCCGCCATGGCGATGGCTGGCAACATGTTTCACTCCCACCGCGTTGTAGTGGACGCGCAATGTCTGAGATTTACAATACATCTGTGCCTCTCCCACTTATCCCAGATAATCTCACTATCCCCCAATTCATATTCGACACCTCTTCCACAATTAGACCTGCGCGGCCACCCCAGGTCCCTTGGTTGATTGAGGACGAAAGTGGACTTGGTCTCCGTCACGCAGAGGTAAGTAGATGAACTTGTACCGTTTGTGGCTGCTTGCTAAGAGTTGTGCAATAGCTTCAGGAGCAAACCGGAGCCCTCGCCAATGCCCTTCACATTCGGTGGAATATTGGTTCGTAACAGTACTTTCCTCCCAGTGCTCACTAATTTATCTCGGTTTCTAGGGAAAAATGACGTTGGTATGGAATCAACATCTCAAAGGTTTCCCATAATTCAGGCCTTCATTGCCTTCCAGCATGCATATTTAGCCCGAATGATACCCGTATGTTTCTCTTCCTTACTCCTCCCGTCTCTTCATAGAATTTTCAGAATACCCCCTTGCTATATGGGCTGTCCATTGCCTGGGAGGGATAATTACGTGAGGGTATTCACAGACATCGGGTTATGGACATAACTGATATACGAATAGACCCGCAAATCCTGGTTATAAAACGGAGGAATTGACGTATCAGCTCAAAACCACTAAAGCTACCCTCATATTTGTCCACCCCGTGTGCCTTAACATAGCTCTCTCGGCAGCTCGTGAGGTAGGCCTTCCAGAAGACCGCATTATCCTTTTTCAATCGAGCCATGGAGTGGCACGCACCACCGTTTCTGGACTCATCGCTATGGGGCTCCGCAGTAACAAGAGCTACCCGGACCAGAGATTAGAACAGGGGGAGGCTCGCTCGGCCCTCGCCTTCCTTTCCTTCTCTAGCGGTACTACGGGTCAGATATCTACTCTCTTCTATATACATAGTATGGGTCTAAACAACTTTGTTTTGAAGGAAAACCCAAGGTCATTACACCGACTTCCGTTATCCAAACACAACTTTGACGCGGTATTCCGTTTAGGCTGTTGCAATCTCACATTACAGTGTGATAGCCAATGTTGTACAGATGGCAACGCATTTCAAAGTTTTTGATCCATCATGGAAGGACCAGCGCATGGTTCCTGGAGATACTGCCATTGCCGGTATGCTTCTCAGTGCCTACCCATTTACATTTGCCTAAAGCGTCCCCTTCAGTACTGCCATTCTTCCGTGGGTTTGGTATTTTGACAAAGTATGTTATAATCTCTGACCACTTATCCTCAGATATCTATGGCCTGGTTGTTAATGTGGGTAATCAATGCTCCAATTTGTGCAGGGGAAATGACAATCTCCACCTCCATAGCTACATTTTTTATTGTTCTGTGGAGTATGTTTTTTGAACATTAACCATTCATCCACCACTAACCAACCGCAAGCTTTCAATCGTTGTCGTCCCAAAATTCAATTTCTTGCCATTTCTGAAAAGCATTGAGCGCCACAGGATCACACATTTATTGTGCGTCTATATCTGCCATTAACGTTCCCATGCTTACCGTTTTCGTGACAGCCTGGTGCCCCCGCAGATTGTCCTCCTCTGCAAGGTATATATTCGGGTATATCATATCAGCAGTATAATGACAAAACTCAGCGTCCTCAAGTTCATGAGCATGACTTCAGCCATGTCAAATTTTGCATTTCTGGGGCTGCGCCACTCAGTGGGGAGCTTATGCAAAAGGTCGCGCAAATCCTGCCCAACGCATCTATCGGCCAGGGATATGGTCAGTCATCATCTTTGGTCCCGTCACACTTCTCATATTTGAGCAGGACTTACTGAAACATGTACGACGATTGCCATGGTGTCTCCCACACAGAAGTTTGGCGCTGTCGGCAGTGCGGGGCAAATTATACCCGGAATAACCGTTCGAGTGGTAAAGGCAGATGGAACACTCGCTAAAGAAGGCGAACCTGGGGAGCTCATTGTCTCGGGACCTTCAATGGCCATGGGCTATATCAATAACGCTGACGCGTAGGTTGTCGTTCACTTCGTGGCATGACACAGGGTCTAAATTTATACCCACAGTACAAGGGAAACTTTTCTGAATGGGTGGGTTCGCACTGGTGACGAAGTAATCATCAGGAATAGGGAACTATTTGTAGTGGACCGCCTGAAGGTTGGTCGGTTTTCCCATGGGCTGAAGTTAACTCTGTCTTATATCATCATGCGTCCAGGAAATCATGAAAGTTCGCGGGTTCCAAGTGGCACCAGCAGAGTTGGAGGGTCATTTACTCATGCACCCAGATGTTGCTGATGCTTGTGTTGTGGGTATACCCGATGACTACAGCGGCGAGATACCGCTTGCCTATATTGTTCCCTCCGCTGCTGCAGCCAAACGGACAGCAGGTAACCGTGAAGAAACTGAAAAGTTCCGAAGAGCATTGATCAAGGTCTCATTTCTGATAGAATTTGTCAGGGGATTCTAATCGATTTCATGCCAGTTTGTTGCTGATGCAAAGGTACAATATAAATGGCTCGCAGGAGGCGTAGAATTTATCGACGCCATACCGAAGAACCCGTCAGGCAAAATGGTGAAACTCACAAACGAGTCCGATTTTTTTTTCATGCTTACTCATTTGTTTTCCTTCAGCTCCGACGTGTATTGCGTGATCAAGCGAAGCAATTAGTATCTTTCCGACAACTCGAAGAACAGCTATCACGGCCGATTAATGGCAAACTTTGATTGTGGGACGTAAATATTTCATGTGTATTATTATATCTGCATAAATTACACCATTGTGGTCCATGATTTACGCGTGTTTGCCTTTGATGCTATTGACTTCTGAATATTGGACTTTGGAAAGATTGTCACGAACCCTCACAAGTTAAGAAAGCATGGTACGTCGAATTGCATGCCAGGTTCACCAGCAGGTGTCGCGTTTGATGCGCGCCGAGTATATCAAGAAAGAGCCGGTCTGGTTTCAAGCCGTTTTAAATTACCCCCCTTTACCTCTGCCCCCCAAAGCACCCGCACCGCGTACCACATACGACCAGTCACCAAAAAACGGATCCTCGTCCGGGGCCTTGAAGCCCCGTCCCCCAAGCCCTAACCCCCTTCCAATATACTATCTTGAAGATGATATTCGCCGTCAATTCTTTCGGGACCACCCATTTGAAGCCTTTCGGCCAACGACTCTGGTTGAAGGCGCGGCTATTGAGGACCAACATCCTATCCAAGGGCCTTCATGGACTCGGTTGAGACAACGGGGGCGTAACCCGACACCAGAAGAGTGCGTATAGTGTATCCAATGACTGTACCAGAACGCTCACCATCCTTAAGCGCCATTCGGTTTACTCTGAATTTACATCAGTATCACGAGGTTCCTATTACCCAGGCGTATTCTCGCGCAATAGCACAATTTCGCTCCCTTCGCTCTGAACACCACATAGCTACAACCTTTGCGGTCTTGGAGGCGGAATCCTTGGGTGCGGTGTTCTCTCGGGGCGAAATTGCTCATGCATTCGAGAAGGAGAAGAAGGGCCTAGCGACATGGGAGAGGCGAGAGGAATTGGACGAGGGTGCGATGGCTGCGAGAAAACGCTGGAAGGCCATTGTGGGCAAGCAGGGCAGTACAGAGTGGTCTAAAGGGCAAGAATATGTGAGATTATGGAAGGAGGGTGTCAGACCAACGTATTCTCCCGCACTCACAGAACCGGTCAAGGCGGCTTCGCTTTCTGCAGAGCAAATATCGAAGAGTATAGATTTCATGCAGACAGCTGTTCCAAGATAATTTATGGAATAATAATCATGCTCAGCTGGCGGCAGCTTTCGAGAAATCGATAAAATGTCAAAGATGTACAGGTGGATTCTATGTTTTAACCCGTGATTGAGCTGCCTGCGCGGCATTCATGCCCATCCAGGTCTTTTCAACCAAACCCAGTAGCTTCTGCATATCAGAACTCCAGTCGTTCATGACATCCTCCGCACTTTGTTTACTTCGGAAGTTAACAACACCAGCAGGTCTATCCACACGTGCCCAGATGGTCCCCGAAACCACTAGACGGGCAAGAATCTCCTCGGTTTGTTTTGGTGTTAGGTCGAGCAGAGATGTAAGCCGAGGTAGGGTGATGCGCGTGTAATATTGGGCAACAACACGGATGTTCTGCAGAGGATATCCAAGCATGATTTTTGGATAAAGGATAGAAACATACATGTTCGATTACACGGGTATGTAGATCTTCCCAGCGTTTGTTAGACTGGAAGATGGGAGTTGTCCTAAGGAATTCTCCATACAAGGTTTGAATACCGGGCCATCTCATCAGTTCGCGAGTTGTAAAGCATTTAACAAGATTGCTGGATACAAGTTAGAGCTTAATGAGGCCGGATAACACCGGACTTACTAATGGAGTTCCAGCCTCGTCAATGCTGGGTCAACGAACAAATGGTGCAACATGTCAGATTGTTCGTTGTTATGAGGAGCAAGAACGATGTAGTAAACGATGTGTTCAAGGGTCTGAAATTGGATTAGATAAATATGTACCATCAGAGGAAGAACGCATACCGTTCGGCCCTTGCCCGTGACATCCTCCTTGATTGACGGGGTCTCCCATACCTTATAATAGTATTTTGCGACGTCGAGGTATGAGCTTTGATGCAGAGCATGTTCAATCATGAGATCGTAATATTTGAGCTTTAGGTCCTGTTATATGGACTAAGTGGCCAGCTGTTGAGAATATATGTGAGGGACACACCTCATTATCCTTTTCCTTCAAGAACTCTTCATTCACCTTCCTACCACCAACGCGCACTTTGACCCATTCTGCTTCCCCTCCGCCAAGAGAGTCTTTGTTATCCTTTCCTGTTTCCGCATCCTTCTGCCGCGCGACCGTGGTTAACAGCCGCATTTGCTCCAAGAGGAATTCCGTTTTCTCTCTTCGCTCCATCGACGAGTAGGTCTCGACTTGGAGGTCTGAGAGTAAATCCGAGGCAGTTTGTAGGGATTCTTTCGCAGGTGGGGTGGAGCTAGTAGCAATTCCTTCATGATAATGGGCAAGAAGGCGGGTAACACGGGCTCGAGGTGTCTCCAGGTAAATCTAGTAGAGCTGAATTATCGGCGGTAACAATTGCAGATCGACTTGGACATACCTTCCCCTCGGTGACACCACGAAGAGTCTCCACCAACTCAAGCCACCTTCCTACGCCATCCTTCTGCTTCACGTCGTCCAACCATCCCATGACAAGTTCAACGAGCGCCTGTACAGCAGCTTTGAGCTGCCCATGCTTCTTGCTTAGCACTGTTACACTCGAATTCAGGAGGTCGTAATTGCGGGCTTCATAACAATGCTCGGCCAGGGCCTTGACCAGTCGAGTCGTGGAAGCAAGATCGGAGGCCTGAGGACGGTCAGCGTCGTGAATGTTAGAGCATTCAGGAAATGCACATTTCTAGTTTGTTTTTCGAGAGCAAAGAGTCGATCAAGAGCCTCCTGTAGCTTGCCAGACTATCGAATAGTTAGAATGCGGAGCATCAGGGACACAACGCACATGCCTTGGCCAACGCCTTCGTCTCTGGGAGGAGGGCGGTCACCTCTTGGGTAAAGTCCTTTTCCTGCTTTTTGTTATCAGACATAATGTATTTCCAGGATGCAGAGTTGAGTGTGCGCTGAGTGAAGTGACGCGTCGCGTTATTATTGTTGGCTATTTGCGAAGGTGTCCGTTTTAGGATCCAGGCCCGAATTGGAATTTCTGGTTGCTTAGCCAAGCTCGTCGGAACAGGGGACTCGGAGGGGACATCACTCTCTAGTTCAGCATCAAGCCAAGAGACGGTCTCATGAAAGTTAAGTTTATCATTATGTTCTTGCGGGTCGTGAATGACATGAGTGTCCTAATTTAGTGCCAGCACAAGTATATATATAAGTGGGGGGACCTAAGCAATGAAATATCATTGACGGACTTGAAGAGTCTCCAATGCAATGTCCGTTTTGGAAATTGGCGAGGAACTGGTAGAGTTTTGTTTTTCGATGGTGTCGGCTGGAGGCTCCCGTTTTGAGTGGAAACGTGCAAGAGTAAGGTTGAGGATTTGGGATGGGATGGATAATGGATAGGATATCAATATTCTGTATGCAACCGAGAAGAAATGAAGAAGAGATGGGAAGAAAAGGAATGTGCGAGGCGCATGGCGTTTGCTTTTTTCAGATTTTAATGAGGGTGTAATCGGGCTTGGGCAAGCCTCAATGGACTGGGAGACGGTGAGCACTTTAGCTTCGACGGCCGTGTCCACGGTCAGTGGTCGTGCTTCGATGGATATTGACGTATTTGGTGGGCGAGCTTCAACGCCGATGTGGGCCACGGAAGTGGAGACGCTGACGCCTGTGTGAATGACAAGCGGTGTTGCATCGATTGATACAGAGAATAAATCTGGTCGTGCTTGGACGAGTCGGTTGACCAGGGCAGGGGAGAATTGTATTGCCTGAGTGGTGGTTTGGGGACTGGCATGAATGCTGCGGCTGGTGGTCTTGACGGTAGCATCAACACTCTTATCGGTTCTGGCGGGTGGAATAATGGGAATGGACTGTCGGGCCTTGCGTCTTTCAATGAGGCGCATAGTTTGGAGATGAGGGAGAAGCTCAGAGACTTGCTGCCATGCATTTGCATTAGCCTCGTTAAATCCGGGTCTGTTTTTGTCTTGGAACCACTTCAAGATTTCGAGATGTGGTGCTAGATGGCTAAGGAGGATGCTGATCTGGAGAGGATCTCGAATCCAAGAATGTCCGAGATGAAGGCGAAGGAGGGACCGCGATGAGGTGTACTGCGAGGCGAAAATGCTCGAGTTCCCTGGTTGGGCATCAATGACAATGGCAATCGTGTGCAGCCGTGGGCATTTACGGATCAGTGGCACAATCGAATCAAGTGTGATATTGGGAGGGGTTGCGAATCGCGCGAGGGGGCACAATCTCAGAATTTCGAGGTTGGGGCATGCTGCTGCCACACTCTCGATATCAGCCTGAGTAAAAATGATTGATTCAGGAAGGTCGATTTCGAGGCGTGTTAGGCATGAAAGCGATGTCAGGTTTTGGAGAGGAAGATAACTCAATGGAGCCTCCGCTCTCGATGTAGAGCGGACAAGTTCAGCAAAGCGTGACGATCCAGTAGCAGAGACGCGGAGCGATTGCAGCGACTCGCCCAGCTGCTTGGAAATGATGCCGCACATGTCCCGCCAGTCGGCTTGCTCAGGCGGGTCTTCGATGATGAGTTCCAGCTGTGTGAGCGGGCAGCTGAGTTGCCCCAAGAACGCGGCGATGTTGGCTACATTTCCAGTAAGTTGAAGCCGGCACATATGAGCGAAAGGGCCTCGAGCTGGCGAGGTATCTGGGACGCGGAACACGGACTTCCGAACCTCTGATAAATCAAGTTCCTCGCCAGAGAATATGCCACTATCCCGAGATGCTACAGAGCTCGGTGCCGGAGGGCCTAAATGTACATTTCCGAAAAAGCCATCAATGGCTATGGGCGACCGCCCGGTGAGGTCGAGTTGGAGACTCGTGAGCCGCTTAAGCCATGCAGACCAATGTCCAATGGTAGACGACAAGGCCCCTGGTGCAGCGAGGACAAGTTTCTCCAGTAATGTTTGGCGCTGGAAAACGGTCGTAAAGTTATCCGGGAGAATTGTCGGTGAGGCGAACGAGAATGCTGTGAGTTTGGTGCGATTACACACGTCCTCGAGGAATGTGTCGAGTTGCGGGAACTTGGATCCAACCTCCAAATTTAAAACTCGAAGCTCAGGGTTCAAGAAGAGCATGCAACGGTCGAGGCCAGCTGGCGTCTCGGCTTTCCATGTAAGCTCCACGAGGTGCGGAAGAAGGTATGGTCGAGGACGACATTCATCGAAAGTGGAGAAGATAGAGGTGGCTACATTGCCAGCATTCTCGTCGTAAGTAATGCTGCGGACCCGCTCGCTATAATTGAGGATGGTTCCCCAATCTTCATCAAGGGGGACCTTGGCCTGATTTTACTCAGTAATGGGGAAATGACTGATGGGTGATGAACTCACGAGACCCAATCCGGGCCTATGTGCCTTCTTCCAAAGGTGCCCGGGGAATAGCCCCACGATGGGGACTAGTGAATCCAAATCCCTCCATAACAAATTTAAGGCAGGCTCGCAAAGGGCCCTGCAGGTGCGCGCCAATCTCGACAAAGAACGCTTGCCACCTGGCGATTCAAGTATGACCTCGAGCAATTTAACAGTCGTATTCTTATCTCGAAGGGTGAATGGCGGTGGGGGTGGTGCTCGCGGTGCAGCTGGTACTTTGGGTTTAGCACCGTGGTATTGGCGGCTGACGGCGGAGTGGCGTTTCTTGTTGGTTTTAGCAGCCATCGTAGATAAAGTGTTGATGAAAGAGCTACGAAGACTTTCAAGGATGTTAACGCTACTGTGGAGTGAACTGAATGCACCGAGTACGTTGGTCAATAGGAAGCCAAAAGGCATATGGTATTCCATGAAACATGCCAGGGTACTTAAAGTCCGGACGGCGAGGAGAACACGATGTTGAGTATTTTGCCATGTGTGCAGAAAGATGTCCATCGCGTGGAGATGAAATCTGTATCATGTCCATGGCAAGGGATGATCTATGGTGGATTGACGCGGGGCGCAGGCATCCATGCTTGCTTGGCGTGGCTCACGCACTGACAATCACTCGTAGTTTAGTGACCAAACCGCAAGTTGTGGGGCCTGTTATGATCAAAATGCTGCAATGATACGTGAAATGAAAACAAGGCCACCACAAATGGGCTGATAGACGAGGTTTTTGGTTAGGATCGGACCGGCTACGTTGGATGGCACGTGGGGGAAGGCAAAGAACACGCGTTGGACGCTATTACAACAGGCCATAGGATGGCGTCCGGTTAAATTTTCATTTTCCGCCCAGTGGTTGCTCGAGTAGTATCTTACGTCGGGGAATCTATCAGATGGACATCGTCAATTAAGGAGATGAACGGCGGCAGACACACCATAATGGCAGGGGTAGGGTCCAGTCCAAGCGACACAGGAGCATGGTGCTAAAGTTCTCCGACCTCCCAAGGTATTGGCTCCCCCTCCCAATCGTCCTCGCCCTCAGTATCTCTTTTCCCATCATCCTCAACGTCACCCGCATCCCAGATTTCACCCCCCTTGAGAGGATCATAATGGGTTGTCCTCCGCCCATAAATGAGGCCCTCAACCAGCCGATCTTCTCGGGCATGACGCTTCTTCGACTCGCCCGTCTCCAGAGCCAACATTTGACGGAATTTCTCGGGAAGCTTGACCTCAAACATCTCCATGTCCTCTGCTGCCGAATCGGGTGGAAGAGGATGCGCCGACTGAACGCCATGAGGCAGGCCACGAAGCGAGTACGCAAGGACAGGATGAAAATCGAGAGCTAAATCGCTCTCTTCGGCTACGTGGTTTGACCATGCGGTCGACCGATCCACTAATTTGACTCCGGACAATTCCATTTCATCACTTTCATCTCCGTCTTCGCTCCCATCCTGTCCGGACATCTTGAGTTCCTTGTTGCTAGGCTTACCAACACCTCTGCCTTTGCCCTTTGCTGCTTTGGTGATGGGTTTTGAGCGGTATGATAGGCCAGCGGGGGGAGGTGAAGGAGGTAAGAGAGCAGAACTTGGAGCAGCGAACTCATAAACGGTCAAATTAGGTTTGGTGGTGGGTGATAGCGAGGTGGCTGTCTCCTGGCTGGGTGTCATGGTGTCATTAGGAATCTGGCCTAGTGTACTGGGTCCATTGAGTGATTGAGTAACCCGCTCTTCGCGCTTCCGCTTCTGTGCGGTTATCCCAACAACTCGCCCTGAATTCCTTTCTGAATGTGTCTCCCCCCCGAATAACGCGCCGTGGACTTTCGACTTCGTCCGAGCCAGCCCAATTCGGGTTGGCAGTTCTAGGCTAGGAATTGGGGTTGCATTTTCTTCAAACAGTAGCCTGAATGATTTGCTGCCTGCTGGGGGTTTCATGGGAGAGTCTTCGACATAAGCATCTACCATTCTATCATCATCCTCATCACTTTTGAGGAAAATACTCGGATTCAGCCCCGGCAACGGGGTTAGTGTATATGAGCCGACGCGCCGTCGTTTGTCTTTGCTAGGGGAGGGGGATACTGGTTCACCCCGAAGACGCTTACGGGCCCGTGAGACGGCAGCCGTTGGAGCGGGAGGAGATACCGGGGCATTTGGGACGATTAATGGAGGCGGGTGAATCTGGGGAAACGGATCCGGAGATAAGCTGCGTTTCGCTCGATCTCTCGGATTTGCTTTCACGGGACTGGCAAATGGATTTGCACGTATTTGGAGGGAATGAGGGGGAGAGGCTCTTCGCTTCCCTTTATTCTTCTGCGGTGAAAATGGATTAAAGCCTGTTAGAGGAGCGGTAGTTTCTAGTACGCGTGTTGATGTAAGAAGCAATGGTGCACGATGCTGCCTTGACCTAGGAGGTGTTGTGGGCTGGGCTATTGTAGAAGAGACTACGACAGCGGTAACACCTGCGGCGGCAGCTTTGGAAAGTGTTTTGTAACGCTTATATTTCTCGGCTGGGGGAGATTAGTAGGTACTGCAACTTGATTTAATTCAGAGCCGAGGACTAACCGACCGCTGGCTGGTTCTTGATGTCCTGTATCGTTGGATCTCGACCGTTTTCCGCCTTGAAATTGCGCTCCCATGTCTTGATCTGGGTGCGCACATCGGCAAGTTCAGTCATATTAGATGCAAAACAAGCTGGGTCGCTGTGAAATTGTGGCGCCACAGTGGTGGCAGAAAATCACGTCAACAAAGCCAAATATTGGGTTCAAAATTCGAACGGGCCTGGGTTCAAGCTTGTTTATTTCCAACAGTCCCCCGTCAGAGCCATGACCACCGCCAATCGCCCACGGAATAGTATCCTCAATTTATTCGACCCCCTTTCATCAGGCTCCCTCGATAGAAATGCTCCATCCCCGGACTCGGACAAGGAAAATACAACTCCGTCCTTAAACTTCTGCAGTCGACCTCACAAACCACCCGTCGTGCTCAAACGCCGTCTCGTGGATGTTGGAGATGTCACCATGGACGAAGCACACATGCACATGCTTCTCATTGACGAGGAGGAGCCTGAGGACGGCTTCAATGAGGACTCTGAGAACGACACCCTTACCCTTCACCATATCGCGGCGAGCCCCATCCGATCCCTCCTTGACGCTACGGAACCGCTCCCCCTCTCGAGTCTTAAGTTGGGCTCACGCACTCCGTTCGCGGAGCTTGCTCTTGATTGTGATGTAACCCCGCGCCCTAGCGCATATCGCCGCCCACCTTATGCCTCATCATGCTCGTCGCCCGAGCGACCCCGCCCAAACACCACATTGTTGGCGTCCCCGCTTGCATCCGTGATTAACGCGGTAAACTCATCTGGGATGTCCTTTGCAGAGGCTTGCTCTGCTAACTTCCCTTGCACTCTTGAGGAAACTGCTTCAAATGACAACCGTGAACCTCATGACACACCTGAAATCACCATTTCAGCACCAGATGTCCTTGCCGAATCATTTGTTGCCTTAACCATCAACAATGCCACGCATTCAGATTTCCCCTCCATGAGCATTTCAGGCGTTTCCCCAGCTCACACTAGACTCCGGCCCAATCCCCCAAACACGTCCTCCCGGGACTCCAATCGTTCATCGATCGATCTTCAATCATCATTCCATATCCATCTCCAGTCCTCAGATGCCAGCTTTGATTTACTGAATGACAAGATCTCATTCTTCTCCACGAATGGGGTGGATTCATTCATGAATACATTGGATGAAGATAATGAAAGTTTCGACATGGAGCGTGAGGTGGCAAATATGGAAAATGCATTGCAGCGACTCAGAAAGGAGGGACATGCATTAAGCGTAGAAAAAGAACATGGTATGCTAACGAAATGCGAATGGGCTTGGCAGTTAACATTTCGACTTAGAACATGTCCACCTACAATCATATAACACCAGCTCCCAGGCTACGGGCATGTATATCATTCTCTCGCGAAATCTGGGTTCTCACATTCTCCTTAGTGGCCGGTGACGAACTCAAAAGCATACACACTCCTTCCACACCCCAGTCGACCCCAAGTCACCGTATGTCATTCACGAATAAGTCCGTGAGTTTATTTTGACCTTTAGATAGACACAGATACTCCAGACATCCCAATTTTCACCAAAGATACTAACATGGATATTCCCTCCCGCTTTTCCCAAACACCCACTCTGGGTATGTGTTTTTTGCCGCTCAAACTATTCAGAGTTTAACCTCCTCCTCCTCCAGCACCACCCCGCGTATTCAGTAGCTCCCAAGTTGTTCCAGTGTTTGCACCGCCTTTGGCCGAAACTCAACCAATACAGCAACATTCCATACCCCCGAGTCCCGTCAACGAATATGCCCCAGCCGTGCCAACCCCACTTGTATCAGCGCTGCGTATTGTGAAACGGCCTAAAATGACTGGGCAAGCAAAGTCAAGATCTTCCGGCAACTTGAACCTGCCGCCAGTCCCGTCCACTTCCAACTCAGTCCCACAACAAGCATATCGACCCACAACAACAATTAAGCTTGATGACACACACCCCATCGTCCCCACAATTGACTCCAAGGCTCATGGCCTTGCTCCTTCGCAGCCCTTCCAGATCTCCGGGTCTGGACCACGACGCGTGTTGATCGCGGAAGACCATACCAATCGGGATGCACCCCCCAAGGCCAGACCCACGGCGATTAGCGCCCAGCGGAGGCCCACAGTCAACGAATCTCGCCCAAAGCAAACCACCATCAACCAACCACCCCCCCTACCGGTGAGGGCTATTCCACGGCCAGCCGCTAGTGGTTTGAGGCCCCCTGCGTCGTACAAAGTCGCTGGATCCACTGCGTCTGCATTGCCCCGACCCACCGCGAGGACGGGAACTACAAGGCTACCAGCGCCTGGGCTGGCAAGACCACGACCTGCTACCGGATGCACCGAACCCAGTAGCGCGAGACCTATTCCAGCTCGCCGACCCGCCTAAGGCCAA
>QGOG01006732.1:0-11999 GCA_003313185.1 Collybia sp. MG36 | reverse complement strand
ACAAGCCACAAGTGCAAACAAGTTCACACAAGTCCCACAAGATTTATGTAGTATTACTGATGAACATTCGGAGCCTCAGCTTCACCATCCCCAGCCCCACTGCCGCTCCCCCCGGTCTCGCTGCCGTCGCACACCGCGCCGCCTCCCCCAGCTTCACTGTTGCCACAAAACCCTGTGACATCGCACCCAACCAGCCTCGACTGGGAGTCCGATCCTCGCCTCGTCAATCTGAGCAACGCCTTGCGAGCATTGGGATGGATTCACCCTCCGGACGAACCGAACGCATCTCCATGCTCAGGTTGATTATTTTTCTTCATTTCGCTCGGAGCGAAATAAATGAAGAAAAATAATGTACAGTACCATTCGTGCAACTTAGACATTGCCATTTGCCGCATCCGCGCCTCCTCGCGTGATTCCGCTCGGAGAGCGCCCCAGGAGATCCCCCGTCTCCAACGGTGATATTCAATAAAGAGAATGCGTACGTACCGCACAACAGCGCAACTACGTATCTATGCCCCCGAGGCTGGATCGTGCTGACAAGCGCACTCGCCGACCTTGATGAGGATGGGGGGACTATGCGATGGGTGCATTTTCTAGGATGGTACAGGGGCAGGAGATCGCCAGCGAAGAACAGAGGCACGATTGTGTAGGGTGAGTGCGACTGAGGTCGATTACTTGCCCATGAAATTCTCAGAGTTTGCCAGTGATGGAGCAGGTTCGCACTAAGTGCAAAGTTGATCAGGTGAGATGGCGTGAGATTCGTTTGGTAACCCTGTAGACCTCGGGTTCAAATATTTGAACTTCAATTTTGATTCATCGATCATGATCATCTTCGGCCTGGTCAAATCACCAATCATTCTCCGCCATCATGCCACGGGTGTGCTGATTTCTGTTTTGTTCCAAGGTGCACAACTGCGTATGTCTCACGGTTAGTGTGCAGAGCTTGACTGGCACCATCCCTGATCCATCACCCCAAATTCTGCGATAGCTCGTGGATGACGCCCTGGACGTCGGACAACGGGGGTGCGGAGCACATCGTACAGACCGGGCTCTCGATCAAGGCCTGCTTTACCAATACCCTCTTCCCAATACACCGGAGCACTAGCGGCCACAACGCTAGGTCTATCGGCGAAGTGGCGTCCACGAGTGTGATTGTCACATGGCGCCAACATGCATGTATGCGCACGAGTTTACTATCCAGGTGTCCGCGTCGGGTGGTTCATCATGCTTTCATGAGCGTGATCATGCAGTGGTTCACGAGCAACCATTCTATTCAAACTCTAGTACCATACGCTCGACATAGTTATCCGTGCTACGGGCATACCAAGCTTATTTCCTTGAGTAAATTATGCAGTGTTTTCAGCAGCTCTGTGGTTGTTCGAATCGCCACCGTGTTCGATATCAATATCCCAAGTTTGGGCCCCAGCTGTGATCATGCTTGTGTGGACAGTCCGAGTGGTGACTCCTGAGTGGGTAAATTTCAAGGAGCTGGCCTCCCTCGTGGTTCTGTCATACGCAGAACCCATGACGACTCGGATGTTCAAAAGTGTTGGAGCGATTCCCTGCGCGTCTGGAATCAAAATTTCGTTCACGAAGATTCAGTGGAAAGTCACAAACATAAATATGAGTGATTGCGCCCTGGACAAAGCAAAATGCTGCCTCTGTGTCAGATTTGGGCCCTGGGATGGAGATGGAGAATAGGGTCATGTAAATGACTTGAGACGCAAAGATGAGGAGCCCGGATTCAATCAGCGTTGCGGTGGCGATGCGGAAGGATCGATGCGAGTTGAAACCCACACAACGTACTCCCCGGGAAATTGAGAAGATCTTGAACACAATCAGAGATGTGGTGAGAGCATTGACGCCAAGCGAGATTGAGAGCGTCACAATCCCGAGCGCAGCGGTTAGGGCTGTGTGACCGAGTGATTTAACAAGAGCATCCCACGCAAGTCCTACACCTAGAGCACGGGGTTGTCAGTGATCAGACGGAATTCTTGAACCTTCATTGATTTACCCAGTGATACGAGCATAAGAAATCCCGGGAGGACAACAACCGCCCTCCGTCTATCCCAGACAATCCAGCAACGATAAATCTACCACAACCTGGTGAGCAATGATTAAGATCAGAGTGCATCATTATGTAGCGCTCACCAGAATCATTTGGGCCAAGTAATCAATGAGGTAGAATATTGCAGCGGAGCCCACGCTCACTTTCGCAATTGCACCATCGTTGAACGCATCTGGTACCTGAACATCATGTTGGGGTCTGAGGCTCAATGGTGGAGATGGAACGTACGACGAAGAGATAGTCCCCGGAGATGTCCAAACAGAAGAATAGTGTGCAAAGGACGAAGAGCAGTACGTGAGCCAGAGTCAGCAATCTGCCAACTGTGTAGCCATTACGATGCCGAAGGACTAGATATAGGACGAAGAGAACTATATATGCACCTAAAGTAGAGGGAGGTTGAGCATTACTCGGTATGGTCGTTGAAATTATTACCATAGAGTACGCCTTCAGCAACGGCTCCCAAAACAATTCCATCTGAGACCGTGAAAGTCATCTCGGTGTGGTGGTGGTGGTGGTGGTGGTGGTGGTGGTGGTGAATAAGTCGCTTGAAGATAAATCAGCGCTCTAAAATGCTAATGGATAGCCATCCACAATTGTTTTCGGCGTGAATTGTTGATGAGTTGATGAGAACATGGGCTGACACAACCACGGAGGTTTGAACAAGACTAGACCAGTCACCAGCCGACAGAGCCATCGAATAGCCACCATCGGTGTATCACCGGGGTCGCCATCCTGATATGCACAACCAGGCGAGCTACCCATCCAGAGGGCCGAAAGACCGAGGAGCCCTCAACTTGCCTTCGAGGCCCTCTTGGTTGAGGCAGCTCTGGACGTAGTGTATTAGTGCAGGAAATCGCTCAATTTTTTTGGGGCGAGTACGAACCATATTTCGACAAACTCGATGATGTACAGTGATCCCGATTGATCTTGTATTGTTCGTAGCCACTACGCTGGCTCCATTTCGTGTTCCAGCTCTATTTCTCCAGGCGCGCAGTGATTTCATGCATCCGAATGTATTATTGGTTTTGATGTTTCTTTGGAGGGACGTTGCGTAAGAGGAGGGGTTATTGAAACTAACCGGCGCTGGTGGGTGGGAACAACGCGTATTGAGATGTGACGTACAGGCACAGACAATAGCTCCGCTCGTCATCCTGGTCGAGCTCGAAGTAGCTCCCTGGACGAGCCTACCTACCCTCAGAAGGAGAACAATGATGGTGTCAACGAGCTGGGTCCTCTGGGAGCACGAGCTTGCGGTGCTCTCGTGACTCGGAGCAAAGGCGGAAATTATAGAACCCGGAGGAGTAGATGTCAAGATCAGTGGCGTCGGGCCTGAAAACAGATGTTTCGCTCATCAAGAGCGGCATGCCAAACAAAACCAAATCATTCCGCAGCAGCCCGAGCCCGACAGCGTGTTTGAGTGTGGACGCATTGCGGCCAAAGCAAAGTGGGTGTGATCACTTTCGAGGCTTGCGCTTGGTTTTCAGTGTTACCTAGTGACGTCGACTTGCCGGGTGATTGACTGATCATGCCCATGATGAAAGATTCGACAAGTGGTCTTACTATAAGTCTATAAACTAGCAAAACTATGTAGGATTTCGAAGCGGGCACGCGCCGGCCCGCCTGTGGACCTCACATCGCCGGCAGTCTTTGATATATCCGTATGTTCAAACAACTTGCGCGGCCTATATATGTCAATATGAAACATGGAGAGGCAACTCTCAAATGAACGCGCGGAACTTGGCTATAAAACCTCACGACCCACCCTGTGCAGCTCACTACGAATTGATTGTTGCCACGGCGGGCACGACGCCCGCGGAACGATCTCGCCCTGGTGTTGAGGGTGAGAGGTCTGTTGCCCAATCAGCGAGGCCTCGGTGAGGGGATGAGAGCCGTTGGCGGAGTCATTCGGTCCACGCACTCGTAAGTAGCTCCGGATATTCCTGCACGTGTGAGATGGCTGGTCACTCTCCCGCCTGTAATATGAGTGCTGGAACTGCCGGTATTCATCCTGCCGATAAATGGAGCTTGCTAAAAACTTGTTTATATTTCTTCGTCGACCCATCGGTATCCAGCATGCGCCGAGGTGCTACCGCCACAAGATGACCCGTATTGGGTCCACCCCGGGAAGATGTTCGTGGCTTGTCCTGGTGTTTCATGGCATATTCAGAGTTGGTGGCGGATACATGAGAATGCCGGTGCCAAGAGGGGCGGGGAGTGGAGCAGTGATTGAGAAGCTTTATCGTGCCTATGGTGTGAGCGAGATGAAATCAATCGACAGAAACTGCTCTGGGCTCGAGTGTCTGTAATGTGTTGAGATGTGATGATATTCAGAAGCAAAATAGATACATAGATGATACCGTACAAGCAATAAATACACTAGCCCTGCTCTCCGTCCTGATCGAGCCTGACAAGCTCGAGGTAGCTCTCTGGGACGAGACCGAGTTTCTCGACACCTTCCGGTTCGTCTGGGGCAAGTGCGACGGCCCAACCGACGCCACCGCCACGACCGACGATGCGAATGAGCTGGTCCTCTGCGAGGGCAAGCTCTGCGGTGCCCTCGGGTTCAAAGGCGTACAGTGCGCGGTAGAGCCCCGGGAGGAGCGGTTCATCTGACGTGTCTCCCTCATTTTCGCCTTCAACGCCCTCCTCGTACTCTTGTTGCTCCTCGTCATCGTCGTGGCCGAGAAAATTCTCATCGAGTTGTGTGCGCGACGGCCCGCCCTCTCCCCCGGTTCCGGATGTGCTAGGCCCGGTCATCCAGCTGAATCTACCCACGCCACTCTTGAACCAGCCCTCTCCCCCGTCATCATCGTCATCCTCGTCCTCGCCAGCCTCGGAGGCAGAGGACGAGGCAGCGGACACGCCGGAGCGCGCATAGTGGGTTCTGTTCATGTGCGCGGGGCGGTTCTGGCGGGGTATGTCTGGCCCGAGGCCGGTCGCGCGGGGATCGGGTGTGGGAAAGGCGTAATCACGGACTTTGATGGGGGCGGGCGGGGGCGACGTGGAGGTGCTGGTGCCCACGGTAGGAGTGATAACGGGGACAGAAGGTGAGGCGAGAGGGGTGGGTATGGCGGAGAAGCGGTGGGGGTGGATAGCTGTGGAGGGAGGGCGGGAGGATTTGGAGCGGCCGGATGCGTTGGAGCGGCCGGATGCGTTGGAAGGTGCTGTGGATGCGCGGCGAGAGATGGCAGGTGAGGGTGGTGCAGGGCGGGTGGATGTGAGGGGCGAGCTGGCAGGGGAATCAAGGGTGGTGGAAATGGTTGGCTTTGGGAATGTGGTTGTAGATGGGGTGGGGGTGATGGATGGAACGGGGTCGCTAGTGGATACATCGTCTGGGGTTGTGTCTGTATCTGCGGGTGTGGGTGCGGGATCGTCGTTCTTTTTGGACATGGTGCTGCGTCTGCTGGATGGAGCTGGTTTGATTGCAAATTCGTGGGCACCTGGCATGGGTGGTGGCAAGAAGGACGATGAAGGAGATGGGAATGGAGATGAGGATGGGGGAGTTTGAATGGCGAGCGAAAGCGGCAGTGGTCTGTCTGTGTTATAAAGGATGTGAAAGTGAGACAATCAGTGAAAGAAGAAGAAAAGATTAGAAACGAACGAACCCGATAGTTCAACAGCGGATGCGATCATCATTATGTTTTTTTTTTTTGCTTTCCTCTCTTTAATTATGAGTTTTGTTTATAAACTCTTTTCTATATACGCACTCCCCCGTCGTCATGGTTCCCATTTGGCTCTGTTTGCCTTGTGGCAACCTGTGCTTCGAACCTCCACAGCCTGGCCACGACCCCGCAGTCCATATGTCCCCGACCATTCAAGGCTCTTCCTACGGTCCGGCCTCACTGCTGCCGATGTCATGACGCGATGGGTTCCATTTGGGGGGACGCAGCAGATCTAGTCAGAGTGAGTCTATCTTTCGTTGACCGTCATAGAACAGCCTATGACACTTCAATCAGTTGCCTGGGCCTTTTCGACCGTCAATAGTCCCACTCGAGGCCTATCTTTCAACCCCCCACGATGTAAACGTGGCGGTGGCCAGATTACCCATGGCCAGGGGCTATACTTAGCACACTGCCATTCCTGATCAAAGTTCATTCCACGGGTTCCCTATGCCGTATGTACGACAGTCCCCTTTATGCCGCAGATTCCACTCATCGCTAACCTACTACCTAGTATGAACGTTGAAAGCGCCTGTAACATGGGTCAAGTGCCATAATCGACGATGGACGCGGCGAGTTTGGTCATCAAAAAGAACGCCCAGACGTTGAAACCGGACAATCGCCACCTGCTTCGATAACAGAATATGACATGATGCGATATGCAAATTTGAGATTAATTACACCTGCCATCATCTTCCACCCTCGGTCGAATCGCACTTCGCATCCGTCGATCAGCATCACATCTGGCTTGAACTTGGGAAGGCTAGTGTTTGCGATACTCATCGAGCGATTGTATATCTCGTGTTCGTTTTTAGTCTGCAACATACTCGCGCAACAGGGCTGTGCAGGAGGTGCTGAGTCAGGATCCCTCAACATCACTCCGCAACATTCGCCACTTGATAGACCCAGAGACGACGGTTGCATTGGAGAGTGGGATTCCTCCGTATCAAAAGGATGATATCACAGCAACCAAGACACTGTTCTATTATCAACCCCGGCGTCGATTTGCGTCGCCGAGATTAGCCCAAAATACAGCCCCGCAGAACGAACACAAATTTGATCCAGTGATATCAATCAGAGGGCACAATTTAACGAATCAGCTCCTTTGGTCTCGATGGGTAAGACAGAACCCAGCGATTTAAATAAAAGGCACTGCTTTATGAATTACGAGGAATCTGTCCCCGGCGTTATGCTGGTCCCTTGTGCCTGGTGGACTACTAGTGCCACTTTTCAAAAGTCTAACATAACTCAGCCGTCGTCTTCCGTCCACAAACCTCGCGATTTCAAAATCAAACCTTGATACACAACACCCACGATGCTCCAAATAGCTCGTAGCAGCAGCAACCATCGACTATCCCTCACGCATTTTCGTAGTTGGGGCCGGGCCAAGTCTCCCATTCATTGATTTTGCTTACTCAACCACCGACCCACCAAGCCGGATGGCTATATCCGACGGTTGTCCACATGGTATTTACGCCTGCCGCAAAAACATTTCCGCGCTTTACCCCGGGTAACGGTGGCCACCCTCTTCCCCACTACCACCTACTTCAAGGTGCATGTCTTGAGTGCGCAAGTAGCCTCCGCCACACCCGCCAACGCTCCAGACCAAGAGGAAGACATTTTTGCGTTTTTTTCGTACAGCTGCTGTGCAAGGAATCGCCACCCCCAGGATAGAAGCACCAGCGCTAGTGGGTTATACACAACCACTGACGCTGAATCATCAATCACGTTGATATATACGTATACCACGATCGATTCGGGGTCTGCTCCTTCTCCCAATACCCTAATTACATGCCTTCCTCATACGCCACTGATGAAGATGGCAAATCACTGTGGATCGAACAGTCCGACTACATCGCCACCCACATCGCCTCCATCGCCTATGGTACGTCCTCCTCATGATGCACATTCGCACCCACGTCATGTCACCCAACCACGCAGGCTTCCATGCCACTGTTTTTTTCACACTCCTCTATGTCATGCTCCGCCCTGCACGGATGCGCCCGCGGGACAGGCGATGGGCGGGCTGGCTCTTCATGTCCATCGCATTCTTCGTGACGGGCACAATCACTCTTTCGTGCAGCATCGGATTCAACGAAGGTGCCTGGGTGACCGAGCGTGGGTATCCTGGCGGCCCGCTGGTATATTTGTCCGAGGAGCAGGGTAGGCCTATCGTGGCCGTCGGGGATGTGGCATATCTTTTAGCCACGGTGTTGGCAGAGGGGTTGTTGGTACGTGGATCAGTCGCTTTTTTACCTACCGACGGGACTGAGCGCTGAGCAGCTGTACCGTGTTTTTGTCCTCTGGGATGGACTGTGGTATGTCGTGACGCCACTTGGATTGTTCTACATCACGACGATCGGTGGGTTTAGGCCGCATCGCTTAAAAATCATTTCTGACGGCCGTCATAGTGCTCATCATCCTCCGGATGGTGCAACTCCACTTGGAAACCCCCATGCGGATCATCGACCTCGGGCTCATTACCTGGACGAGCATCTTGGCTCTCAACATTGCACTGCCTGCGGCGAGTGCCCTCCGCATCCTTATGATGCGCCGATCGGTCCAGCGCGTCCTTGGCCAGGAGCACTCTGCGGTCTATGCTAGTGCGGCGGCGATCGTCATCGAGACGTCGCTCCCTTTCGTCATCTTGTCCATCGTTTTCCTCGTTTTATATGGCGGGCGGAATAGCACCCAGTACCTTTTCCTTCCAATCCTGGCCCAGACGACGGTAAAGTGCCGACCCTATCCCAAATCCGATAGCATTACTCATCTGTTGATGTAGTGCATAGCGCCGCTCTTGATTATCCTCCGCAGTCAGATGCGGACGAGCGATACTCTGTGCGCATTGCACGGCCAGTCCTCCACTTTAGACAAGGATTCTCTAGCATTCGCCCCGACATCATCACAAATATCGAGTATCGAGGGGCACTCGGAGCAGAGTACATTAGCAGAATGACATTTATACCAACCTCGTTTTGGTATTGAAGTGAGATGGCACCGCAATAAAGCCAATTCAGGTAACAATTCTTGAATCATTGATGTGTGTGGGGTAACATCTCCATCACGCAAGTCCATCAAATCCGGGCTCGAAGCACAAGTTCCTCTCACAATCAGGGCCGGGCACGAATAGAACAGTCTTGCATGCAGCCATTGATTGGTTCGAAGGTCGTCCTGTGATGATTTGCGTGCAACAGAGTTTCAGGTTTGTGCGCCCACTCCACTGGCACTCGTTGGGTTACGGCACATACCGATGTTATGAGACGACCATTTGGCAGATTTGTGAAACGGGCGGCACATATGGTATGACTCGCGTTGCCCAAAGGTAGCGATACACCGAGGGCGCCTTTGCAACTAGATACTAGTCAGTCAAATAGTGCAAATAATTGCTCGCCTGCGAGCTGCAAGAATACCTCTGTCACCGATCTGGCCCCAGGCGTCTTTCTGTCGAATCCGCACCCACGACAATCAAGTGCATCGTTCTCACGATCGAAGATCACCTCTACATTCAACTCCAACATCAACAGAGGGCGCTCGATTGTATGTTTTGCTCACGAAAACGCAATCTCGGGAGGAATCGGATTCGTTGCTAGGTCGCGTGGATCCGTCGAGCCTTGGCCGGATGGCTGGAGTTTGCTCTGATCAACGACACTACTAGGCGCGCGCCAGATAGTACTACGCAAGGGAGCTCATTCCGCTGGAAACTTACAGACAGAGTAAACCGAATAATTTCAGATAGTGCACGTTAGCTGCAAATTTTTCGAAGATTCACAGCTCACTTGAAATCATCTTCCGTCTTTGGTTTGGCGTCAACTTGATACCAAATCAATGGCTGTATCAGTTACCCTACCTACGACAATCAAACTCATTGCTTCTACGATCGGGGATCATTCCTAGAGCAGCCAATGCCTCAACACCGACAACCGGCGCCCATTGGACATTTTGCTCACAAGATACGACCTCAGGCGAGGGGGATTCATTGCCGGGTGATACTAGACGACTGGAACCGCTCTGACCGCTCTGACGGATGTCACTAGGTGCGCTAAATCATTCGTTTTGCGGGGAAGCTCATTCACTGACCCAAATAACCGGGGAGCTACAGACAGTTCATTGGCGGCTATACTCTTAGCCCACAAGGTGTTTGTCAATCAAGACAGCGCCGCGGCATCAGCGTCAACGACCTTCTATCATACCCTAATCGTGCGCTGACGCTTCTATCAGCGTCCAACGATATTACAAAACAAGTGACCATTTTGGTATTCATTTTCCGAAGAGCGTTCAAGCCCCGCCGAATTCGCTCCCCCGAGCTTCCCGGTTATTTCTCGTCCTAGGAGAGCGTTCTAGCCTCGGTACCGTTGCTTCCCCGCCCCATATCTGGTGCAAGTGAACCCCCCAGGTGTGTATGCGTGTGTTCAAGGCCCCGTGAGCGCATTTCTTATCCTATCGTTTCAACAGTATGACAAACCATCACGAACTGTCAAAGACTGCAAGACCTAAATAGAAACTTTAATTATACTATTCTACCACCGCGTGTCAACCACTTGTGGTAAGCATCAATCGTTCTCTATATAGTGCGGTTGACATGAAGCCAGCTTCACCCACCACTTTCTAGTTGCATGCCTTCCCCATACGCAACCGACGAGGATAGCAAGTCCTTGTGGCTTGAACAATCCAACTACGTCTCCACCCACATTGCTGCTATCGCCTATGGTAATTCCTCCTCATAGAGATTTACGTCTGTGTAACACGGCCCAAACAGGTTTCCACGCTAGTGTTTTTTTTGCAGTTATCTATATCATGCTCCGCCCAGCGCAACCGCGGGACAGGCGGTGGGTGGGATGGCTGCTCATGTCCATCGCGCTTTTCTGCGCGGGGACGATCACTCTAGCCTGCAGCATCGGATTCAACGAGGATGCTTGGGTATCCGAACGCGGGTACCCCGGTGGTTCATTAGCATTCTTGACCGACCAGCAAGGTAGGCCGATCGTGGCGATTGGGGATGCGGCATATCTGGTGGCCTCTGTGTTGGCGGATGGGCTCCTGGTATGTGGACGAATGAAGTGCTTCTTCATTCACTAATTGAAATTGGATAGTTGTACCGCGTGTATATTATTTGGAATGGATTGTGGTACATCGTGACACCACTCGGACTTTTCTACGTTGGGACCATTAGTAGGTCCACCGCAGCACCCAATTGACCGATCCCTAATTCTCCGTTTAGTCCTCACGATCGTCCGGTTGCTTCAACTCCACAGCGACATTCCTGCGCGGATTGAAGACCTTGGGGTCATCACTTGGACATGCTTCATGGCCATCAACATCGCTCTGCCCGCGGCAACCGCCCTCCGCATCCTTATAATGCGCCGCTCTGTCCACGACAGTCTTGGCCGGGAGCACTTGGCGGTCTACACTGGAGCGATTGCGATCGTCGTTGAGACTGCTTTGCCTTTCGTCGTCGTATCCATCGTGCTTCTAGTTCTATTTGGCGGCCAGAACACAACCCAGTACCTATTTCTCCCCCTTCTCGCACAGACGACGGTGAGACGGCTTTCCCATCCTGAATTCGCATTATTCATCTATCAATGCAGTGCATCGCGCCTCTGTTGATCATTCTCCGCAGCCAGATGCGTTCCAGTGGCATAACATTCGCGTCAAATGGAGATTCTTCTACTATCGCGGACAAGACGACCGCGAAGCTGCCGACATTTGTCACAAAACGATATCCGTCCAGTCTAGGGGTGGTTTCAGAGCAGAGTACGTTAGGATCGTAATATCGATATCTAAGTTATGGCTTTTGATGGATTCAATTGATGTTCTACGTTCTGTCACTTGATTTTAATCCAGCATCAATCATCAATAGTAAGCAGCAGTGCTTCCAATGCACTCACGAACATATCGACGAATTTCGACGAGGACCAGACTAAGTTAGGGCTCCGCACCGTACCGTATACGGCGTACGGCCGTACAGCCACGGGCTCTAGACGGTGACGGGTGTACCGTGTACCGTCCGTATATGAAAAAAAAGAAGGTTATGGGGGGGGGTAGGGTGTGGATAGGGTTTTAGTCTAGGGTGTGGAGACTAGGGAATAGGGTGTAGGGAGTAGGGTGTGAGTAGGGTGTGGGGGGTAGGGTGTGAGTAGGGTGTGGAGTAGGGTGTGGGGTAGGGTGTGAGTAGGGTGTGGAGTAGGGTGTGGGGTAGGGTGTAAGTAGGGTGTGGAGTAGGGTGTGAATAGGGTGTGGAAATCCCTAGGAGGTAGGGTGTGGGTTAGGTTATG
>QGOG01006674.1:0-14995 GCA_003313185.1 Collybia sp. MG36 | reverse complement strand
ACATCAGTGGTGATGTCATGAAGGATCAAATGATGATGGAATATTAAATGATGATTGTAACAGTCTCATGTCAAAAATCACTCCGTATTCCTTTCTGCACGAACATTCCAATGACAGCGCAATTGCACGCTCTTCAACTCAATGAAATAGCCACCATCATGCTCACCTTCTGCAATCCTTCGTCGCTTGTCAATATGTCATGCACCAATAAAAGATGGCACAAACTCGTGCAAAGAATGATTACATGCAGATTGACGGTAATACTACAGGAATACTTCCAACCACGCAACGTGAATTTGTTTTGGGAGATATGTAAAACTACCAAGTCGGTACTTGGTGGTTCAAACGCGCTGCGGGCATTAACAGGCCATACAATACTCCACGACGGAAACCTCAACATCTTCGTGCCGAAAACTACGACGACAGTCTGGAAAAACTTTCTATCTACTGAGGGGTACCAACTGTCACGAAATCCACCTACCAAGCCATATCAGTACTACGCAACATCTGTCCACGTCTTTCTAAAGGTTTTTTTTCGTTAACATACATACTCAATCTCGAACCTGATCGCCTACCAGAACAACAACATCGTTCTACTCTCGGAGAGCATAGACGACACTATCTTCCCTCTCCTATTTAACGCCGCTACCACGGCCACGACCAATTTTGTTTCATACTCCACTATCTACTCGCTTTACGCATATTTGACCAACCACGACTTAGCCATTCGGAATACAACACCATACCTCCATTCCTTGACCAACAATAAAGTTGTGGAATCATTGGAGCGCCTACAGCCATGTGGTTCCGCGTGCTTGAAAATCCATAGGGGACTCAACGATAACGCAGCCTTTGGGAAGTTAAACTGGAATGACAAAGACAGGCTAAACTCACATGAAAAATATGGAGTGTTGCACGAGCGTTACGCCTACAGATGGTGGTTAGGATTCCGCTGCTATAATCGCCTCTGCCCTTATTTTAATTTTCTTTAAAGTTATCATTCATTGTTTTCAAATATTATAAAATTCTGTCGTCACCAACTCGACACTGACTCACGCAACAACACAATTCGGCTGTTACTCCAACAAAGTATGTTAAACTTTCCCTTTCATACTGCCACACAAACCAACGTCAGTACCAAACTCGCTCGCTTCACTTTCCTTTGCATAATTGCAGCAGTCATCAACTGAGCAACAGCCGGGGCACGAAATACAACCTTTACCGGCGCAATAGTTGACTATGACCCCGCTGGCAGCGCATAACATCACAAGAAATGCTTCAATACGCATATTTATGGACTCAAACGCCACTTCGTTCCATTGCCACGGATTAGCACGCTTGATCTAAAATAAATGGCAAATTTCATTGGAAAATGCCGCTTCCTGTGGCCACACCAAGTTCTGGCAAAGTCCCACCACTTTGGTTTCCTAATTGAAATCGTAGGTACTACACCATATATATCTGACGAAAGTTCAGCCTCGGTTGTGCTTTCACTATCCGCTGTCTAAACCAATGACATGAACGTCCCGTGGACAAAAACACCACCATCAATTCATTCTCTGCAAATATGATGCCCCGGGCTGTTACACAACGCAAACTAACTCACCCTCACATCTCTTCTATGGTGAACCAGTTCGCGGCGCGTCGATCACCCCCAACATGTTACCATATTTGCTGAGCTCATTTATTACCCTAATCAAGACCTCACCCAATGAATAAGGTAGCGGGCTATGCGGGGCTACCGCGCTATTCAAGTTATTCGTTACTATGTACTTACGGAAGAACTTGTTTCGCTAAAAACTGGCCATGTGGTCGAGGGTGGGGCTAAATTCTAATTACGATCGATCGGGAACCTCATCGATCATTGATCAATCCTGGATCCTGATCAGCCATTTGAGACTCGGGGCGGCCGGTAGAATTTGTCGCCCCCCATACTTACTTCCCCACCAATCCATTCTTTCTTTGTTATTGTCGCTTGGCTCGGTGATGGTGCCCGGGGCTTGGCAAGCCACCATTAATCACCACCCAACGAAGGGCGCTGGTGTAAGTTCGCTCAATTTTCAGTCAGAATCAGCCGCAGCCATGCCACGTATCAATCCAGCATGAGTACATTTACACAAAAGCTGATCAGACTAACCCGGGGAGACTTGAAAGGACGGTGCGCGTGCGGCGGGTCTCACCTGGTTCCCGGCGCCATGCCCTTGTAAGTGCAATGCGAGGCGGAGGGTAAAGGGCCGAGATACGCTCCCGCCTCCGCCGGGTTGAACCCAGGGCGACGAGTAATGGTGTGGTTGGAAGAGATGCGCTCGCTCAGCGAGTTTGGCTCCCCTGATTAGTTCGCTGAGTGGTGTATTTTGGGGTTCCCTCCGGGTTCAGTGGCGCCCGAAGTCGATTGAATGTAAGAGGCAAATGAGCCCTCATTAATCATTGGTGGTGGTATATGAGGATCTTACAGACTTGTCTCGAGGTAGCACTGTACCTGCACAATACAACGCCATGACCTCGTCATCAGCGACTGCCGTTCACAAGAATCGGCTTACACTGATTGGATTACTTATACTATGTGATATATGCTGGTTAGTAGTGCGGCACAGATGGAGGACTCGGCGATCGAGGAATTAGGAAACGTCCGCACTGCCAAGATCACGAAATGTTAACGACAGATTGCCACGAACAACATAACGTTAGTACCAAGCGTGCACCTAAACGACCAGATACGTCAGGACACGCCTTCTTGGGAACAAAGAACACCTTCTGAGAAGACTTGCACGCGAACCGAATCAGCCATCGAGTGTTCGCGAAGGGTGTAGCAAGCTTCTCTGGTCCTCGCTGATTTCATTGGTGGTTGAGCGCCGAATGCTAAACAACAGTTGTACCTCGTTGGATATGCAAGGGCGCCACGAGGGCCGCAATTTTGGGTGCCATAAAGCCCTACAAAGTAAGCATTGTTGCATCTAGTTTGTAAATTACAGGAAGAATCCGCAGTTGCTATATTGATTGCAATAAATTCGGATCGGACAATAGCTAAGTATTGCCACTCGAGCCCAAAAACGTCCCGGTTTGAGTGCTATAGAGATAAGTGATGAAAGAGTGTCTAAAGTGTTCGGCATTAGATGTGGATACATATTCGTAATATTTGCATCGTTGTTGTCTCAAAGCGTAGGAGTAGCGGGAGTCTGCGTTAGCAACGAGGTGAGTATCAGGGATTATTAGCATTCGCCGAGGAAGGAATTTTTGGGCCATGGCTGTTTATAGTCATTGACCCACGTCGTTCGATTCGGGTTCATGTATGCTTCTAGATGTCTGGGCCACTGGTCAATATGCGAGGGTACAGTGCGGACTCTGAAACGTACTTGTTAATATACGTTTCTGTTGGAAAGTCCTTTGGATTACAGCCGATGTTGATCGCATTCGCGGGTTGGTAGACGCGTATATAATCCACGAGCATGTGTGATGGGAAAGGAAGATTGTCCAAATCCACAGGCCCGAAATTTCTTGACATACCCAAGTTGGCAATGATATACTACCCTCACGACATCAGTTATTTCAGCCAAGATGAACAGGCAGTCACTTACCATAGGTTCCTGTGGAACAGGTCGCGTGCCGATTTGAACATCTGGGTCTGGCCCTACCCCAGAACCACGAATGGTCCAATCGACTTTATTTTCTGATGTCCATGTTATGTACTATGAATGCGTTGATTAGTCCCCGCGAAGTGGTGAAGATGAAAGTGATTACTGAATTGTCGAATCCTGATGGCCGGGGTTTGAGACTGTCAGGATATACGTGGTATAGTCGACTAACCTGGTTTGTACTACAAACATTGTGTCAGTGCACGGCCTTTTGCATAAATAGTGAGGATTACCTCAAATCCGTATGTCGCAAAACAACCGCCATTTTTCTCATAACAGAGTGGATTTGTATTTGTAACGACTGAAGTTGCTTGTTGTGTGATGCTGCCCATGAAGGTGTTAAGTTGCGAGGCTGCGGGATTTGTAATGATCATATTTTGGGAGGTATTGAGCCATCGATAAGCCTCGTTGAAGGGCTGTAATTGACATAAATGGAGCCCAGGATTGAGCGATTTGGGAACGTACCGCCCATTGAGCAGATTGGGAAACACCTGCGATAAGGGTATGTTCGTTGATCTGGGTAACAGCATGTATCAGATTGATCCCCCTAGATCAATGCGATTGGGGGGCACCTGGGCTTCAAATATATCAATCTCGGGTGCTGACCGCCCAACGAATGTGCCGTCTGAATGGATGGGTCCAGGATGATCCTCCCCACGACACGTGCAACGAGAAAGCCGCTGGCCGGGAAGCCAAGAAAGTGCGCCACCTTTGCCCGCATCCCCGTTAACGGTCGCTGCTTGGGGGAGCCCCCCCAGGGTCTGGTTAGGAACAGTTCCAACGTCACAGTTGTCGTAGGTGTATGGCCACTGCATGAAGTTAACACAGGTGAGATGTCTTGAATTATGTGGTAGTTACCATTCCATCAAGAGATGCGCCATAGCCCGCGCGTCCCAAATTTCCCATGGTCCAAACCGCGGGCCATAGCCCCAGAACGTTATTGAACCCTGGAAGTTGGACAGAGGTTTCTATGTATCCGCCTGTAAAACAAAACTTGTTCCTGCATTCCATTTGAGCATGAGAGCGAATCGTGGGATTGGATCTAATCAAATGTACCAGGATGTTATTAAACCTGAGTGTGTGCATTAGGATGGCCAAAAAGGAAATGCCGTCGACGTACCTCCTTGGAAATTCAGGTCATGAGTTTGTTTGCGAGATAGAGTGATGACCAAGTTACCACCACTGGTGGTGACTGCTTCGGGATCATACCATTCCAAGTTGTTGGTGCCCTGGCAAGAAGGTCAGTGAAATATGGGAAAACATCACTTGATCATTACCCAATAGTGTAGGTCAACTGCTTCCCAGTAGGGGTCGTCCCCAGGATAGAATGAACGACCATCTATGTTAAACTCATCTGAAAAGACCAGCCGCATTTCCGACCCGTCCTCCCAAGAAGGCTTCGTATAGGCTTCCTTCGGAGTCTCCAAGTCAATGAGACCCCAACCACCGGTTAAAAATGGAATCTAGAAGTTGCGTTAAGAATAGATAACGAAGAATGGGACACGTTGGCATCTATTGACATACTTGGCCGGTGGCATTGATGCCTCCCAAATTAAATCCTCCCCCGTTTGTCAGAAGACGCTGTGTAAAATGTTTCGCAATGGGATACCCCATGCTGGGTGCCCTGGTCAACGTGTGTATACGCATTCATTGAGGAGTAAACGCACAAGAGAGCGATTATTCCGAGGCAAAGGACGGCCAGGCATCCGACGTTTGAAAATGCACGATGCGAAAAGCTGGATTTCGATGAACTGGACGCGGGGTCGTGAAGATAATCGTCTGCTTCACGAGAAAGAGGGGAAACGTCAAAGCCCCATTCCTGGGGATCAGGCGGCAGGGAGTACTGTGGAAATATTAGTGGGAGTAGGATGTGATAACCACAAGACCGTACCTTTGCTGACAGCGAAAGCAGACTCGGACGAGATCCTACTGGGTAAGGCTCTGTCTCTCCCTTCGTTTAACGATGAGGGTATCAGTCAACATATACCAAGATATCTGGAAGGACGCACGAAATCTGACCACCTTGCAGTACTACTCCGGAGTGTAGCTCGGGACATACTAGTGTAGACAGTTGACGGAAAAGAACGACGTCAAGCCGTCAAACGGCGCAGCTAGTAAGAAAGTGAGGGAGAGTAGTGGGTCACACAGTGACTGCGAAAATTGCCGAACAATGTGTAATGACGACAATCTCCTTCTGCTATCACAACATCAGGGCAGCGGGAAGCAGGGTTGTTACGCGACGTAACCGTGTCCGCGTGCCGCCTCGCTTCCTCGTTCCTACCCCAATACATATATCATAAATCATGGGTACCGGCTTGAGCGGTTTCAACTAATCGCATGGGTTAATACTTTCCCATGTCTTGTGCTTATGCTGGGGATCCAGATCAAGGTGGTCGGGCAAGGTTGGGCATGCTTACCCAATCGGGCGGCGTTGCTTGAATCATGATGGTGATGGCAACTTCCTGCTTACAGTACATATCATGACATTAGTATGCAGCAACGTACATAGAACTTGGAACGGAGAGTTGTAAACGGATTCCCACGTCATCTCATGTCATGATCTTCAGCGCGAACGTCCATGTATATTGATGATCATCAACACACTTGGCCCAGGAAGTGGTATGTATCTCCGCGGTGCGACACCGCGGGACGGTGCTAAAAAGGATCTGGGGAGCACCGGTACCCACACGGGTGCGGTTCAAGCATAAGAATGTAATTGTCAACTCAGAAAACGAGGGTGCAATTCTCAAGTCATGAAGCTGGTGGTCCGTATCAATCAGGTCAAGCAAGTCGGGGTGTGTAACTATATATGGGTGCGCGGCGTTATGGCGCCCTACAACAGGCGTGTGATAACCCCAAGACCCTGGTCAAAAGTTGAGGAGATGTACGGTTTCCAGAAAAAAAAAAGGGCTACCTTCGTTTTCCCCTCACGGAATAATAGCTTCATTCCCTCTTTTACAAACTCTGGCTGGGAGATAAACTCAAATTGAACAGTCGCGCGATCTCCAGTGCGCAAAATGCCCTGAGGGTGGTCCATGCCGATGATCTTGACAGTCTGACGGACAGCCTGGGATCGACTCTTAGTAACTGCCAAGCAAACAGTCAGGAACAAAAAAATGCACTCCACAATGTAACATGGCCTATGGAAATCCGATAAATGGGTCTTTTATTGGTACATGAAACAGCCAAGTTAAACTTGCCTGGTAGTTCTTCTGTAGAGTAGTATTATGGCTGGTAGTGCAAATGTTGAGAGAACTTGAGTTCGGAATGGTGACAGGACTGTGTCTTACTATAGAATGAGAACCTGTCCCTCGAACTGCCGAATCGCTATGTTCTGATTAGAAAGGAGTCACATTTATTCATGGGATCGTTCACCCCGTGGAGGTGCGTCGGTCTTATGCACAACAATCATCCCTTTGCGAACGGCGGCTCGACGCACCCGCTTGAGGGCTAGGGACACGCATTGGCCAGCTTCTGCACCTGCCACATCAGCCCTTTCCATTTGTCAACAAGGGCCACGTATAGGGCTGGGGACAAATCCAACCTTTTCCTCTGCATGCTCTTGATGACTGTGGGTAGGTAGTGCCCATTGGCATCTGGGCCCAAGAGCACAGCGTCCCCAGCTTTGATACTCCCATTGTTGATGATCCCATTTACAACAGTCCCCACATATGGGACCGACCAAACCTCTGTAACTGAAAACTATCGAAAACCGTCAAAAGAAGCGGAGCGGGCGGAAATCAATATACCTCAAGGGGCTGGCCGACCGCAAACTTCTCACTGTCGGCCTCGCTGGAGGGCAACAGGTTTAAGAAAGTGCGGACCTGCAAAGGTAAATGATCATGTCATTGTCAAGCCAGAAACCATCAGCAACATACAAAATCAAGGCCTTCGCCTGTGACATTTGATATTTGGAATATAGGACACAGCCTGGGAAGGGTAGATCAGCAACAGAGGATGACAAGCAGACGTGTGCAATTCTAACCGTTCCGTACCAAATGATGTTGCAATCTCCACCGCCGTTTCCAAAGATTTTACAAATACAGGAGTCTTACTAAATTGATGTCGGGGATATTTCATCAAATTTTTGAAGCAGACAAACCGGCATCCGGGGCTTTTCAGTATTTTCACGGCTTGTTTGATAGTTTCTTCCAAGCGGTTCGGAGGAGTCATATCAATCTGGAGGGACATGCTTAAATAAGGCACAGGTGCTAGGCTTTGAAATTACCTTCGTTATACACAACACAACGGGGACACTTAACGCGAGGGCAATAGCAAGATGTTCCTTGGACATCCCGATCAACCCAGCGTTCGCCCCTACCATCAAGATAACACACGACGGAGCCCCAGACGTTAACCCATACAGTGTGGTTTTCAGATATCGTTCATGCCCCGCAAGGTCTGGAGAGAAAGGAAGATCAGCTTGTATGACATAAGAGGATGATAAACCGTGCCGATGAAAGACACAATCTTTGCGGCTTGAATGGAAATTTCCTCCCACCCAAGTTTCTCGCGCCGAATGACATCCGGATCGGGGGATTTGGTGTTCCCCGGTAATATCGCGTCGCCAGAGGGACCAAAGCCCAGTATCTTATATTTAGTTCAATATTTGGCACCACGGGTGATGTGGGTCCAATCGAACAAACCTCCATCCCAACGCTAGATGTCCGTCCTGTTTCGATCTCATGTTTATGTCGGAAAAGACCGACGCGTGCACGGCCCCTGCCATCATCCAGTATCCCTAGTTGAATGCTGGGTAAGATGATAATGCACTGGCGAGTCATCATACCCCGTGTCAGGACACCAAGTGTGGTTGACTTGCCGCTGTCAACGTTGCCGACCACAGCGCATCGGACTTCTGGAGTCAACGAAACGGATGGCGGCGGAAGCCGCAGTAGGAGAGACACCCGTGGGTGGCCTGTCCTGATTTCGAATAGCAAAGATGTCTGGGGGTAGGGTTTAAGTTGTTATGGCTAAGAGTAAGCAAATAGGCAAACCTTCCCACCGACTTCATCAAGTACGCTTGTGATGTTCCGACGTAGTAGGTCAATCTCCTGAACCGTTCGCGCCGATCCTATCCAACCATCGGAGTCGTCGGATAACTGACCTGAGAATAGGCCCTCGTGTGGAGGATGGGATCCTATGCGGAGAACATACTCTCCGTGGTGCTGGGTTATTAGTGCAGCGATAGTGTCGCGCGCCAGGTCATGATCTGAGCGAGACGACGACAAGAGTTGCGTCTGCGAAAGAGGACCTCGGTATCGTCACACAGATAAGGAGGTAGGGATGTTACCAGTATTCTCTCATCGACGTCCAGCATCTCGGAGCGAGCGTCAATGGCGCCCCCGCTGACTCCGGAAGGTGGTAGGTCATCCTCCTTGGCTTTGCCTTTGTGAACAGTAGGGATTCTGTTGGTTGAGTCCTCGATCGGCGCATGGAGTCGTTGTTTGGTGACCTCCCGCTGATGTATCTGTTCGATCTCGTTCTGAAACGTGCGGAGACTCGTCATTTGTGGGGAGATATGATAATAATGTATATGATCGAGAGCAAGCGTGTTTTATGCGAAGCAAACCGAGCGAGTCAATCCTAGTCACTGGCAGGTCAAATGTATCGTGACCAAATTCAAATACTGTCCTGATTATTGACTCGACGGGCAACTGACTTGATAGTGAACATGAGACAAGACAATGCATGTATCCAGCTGTAGTCTGTAACCTGTCTTAATCTACAGCGGTGACATAGGCGTGATCAGTGTACCATTCGTTGGCCCCCGATGCCACATGTGAATGTACTGGTCGATTCGGTGTGGTCAATCCAGCGACGCCAGTCGTCATAGAGTGAAACCGCACCAAGACCCGGAGAGCACGTCGCGAAGGCTGGGGAGTGGCGCGGGGGTAGGAGGCTCTAATCTTTATCAAGACTTGTGGGCGTATTATGATAGAGAGTATTCTTCGACCTAAGTTTATGGCGGCAGGGATACGAAACAAGTGTCCATTATCCAATACCAGTCTGTAAATATGCAGCCGGCTCTACGCAAGATATGTAAGGTAAACTATGGAAGGAGCGTCACTCATCGGCAGGTGGGGGTACCCGCGCCAGCATAAGAGCAGAAGAAATACTACCCAGCATGGAGAGATGGTCAATGCAGGGGCACTGCTGGTACTTCCAGTTGCCGAAGCTGCTAAGGAGTCGGTTCGTGAACCAGATGAGGCTGCGGCCTTGGTGCCGGTAATCATTCCTCCAGAGGCACCGTAGCAGCAGCAGGAACCGCAGTGTTGCTAACAGTGGCCAAGCGGCATATAGGCTAGTGCTGCTGGATCGTTTGCAGTTCGAGCTCCTGGGGACCTAGAGCTGGTATGGTATGAAGGCAATAGCGCCGGGTGTAAGCCATGGCTTGACCATTAGAAGGTGTAAATGCCAGGGTAATCTTGATCATTGCCGTCGCGCGACTCGAATATGCCCTTCTTAACGTTGTTGGGAGCGTTGGAAGCACACCCGTTAATGTATTCGCAGAAGCGGCGGCGTTGGGACCCGCAGGGTCGCAGACTTTGATGCAGATGCAAGCAAAAAGTTGGGCGAAATAATATGCAGAGTGGGGTGAGCATACTTGCGCCATTCAACAGTCTGCTTGGCCTGTCCGCCAAAGGCAGTGGAGAAGATGGGGCCACCGAGAGGGTTACTGCGCTATAATCCATTGTAGACGGATATAGAGCTGGGCCGAGTCTACAACGTACCAGACCACTATGAGGGTTCATCTCACCACCCTAGTCATCACTCTTAATGTTGGTGAGCCGCTGGTTGATGAACCCTACAACCTGAGCATAGTCGGGAGTCTTGATGTATTGCACACCCTGGAGGGCACCGTTGGGAATAAGATGGGTTCCATGGCCAGGCTTGGAGCACCACCCAACCATTTCTCCCTCGTGGTCTGCCACAGCGGATCTGATTCAATAGGTGCTTCGAAAGCGGGGATTTGGATGGGGAAGTCCGAAGATGTAAGAAGATCCTCCATGGGTGGCACAACGCAAAGAAACATACCACCAACACCGCTAACCCACGAGTTGAGTCTGACACTTGAATTCAGATTCTCGATGGTGCGTTGGTGGAGTTGTGAAGACTACCACCATCAAAAAATAAAATAGAATATTACATAACTAATATCAAATATATTTCCAAGAACAGCTTCCACAGCACGAAAGTGACTTGGACCCAGACCCCCATGCCCTCAAATGCCGGCCCTTCCTCATCCAAAAAAATCAGTGGTACAGTTCCCGGCGTGCTTGATCGGTCGCAAGCACAGCGGCTCCTGCGGTCGCCTGGTTCGAGGCTGCTCTTCGCGTCATTTGACCCTCGCACGGCATCAACGCCGGATGTCCCAGATCTTCATAAACTCTCGCTGAGCGAAGAGCTATATCGCCCTAAACGCGTCGTCGTCGAGATCACGCCCACAGGAGAATCCTTCTGGCGCTTTGTGCCCAGTGCTCGACGGGAAGGTGTATCGGATGAGGGTGAATGGCCAAGGGTTGTGCAACTATGCGGGTACGTTCAGTTTTGATTTTGCCCCGCGTATTCTCACGTAGGCGCGAACAGAGAACTCGTTGAGGTTTCCCGAGACCAATGGGATATATACAAATTGGATCCATACTACGACTGCTGTGTCCGGACGCCGGATAACCTTACGGTTATTTCTTATGTGTTACCCAAACCAACGCTCGCGTCGCAATCACCGTCTGGGAAGCGACGGATATTTTCCCCATCTCCAGAACGGACCATGCCTCAACCTAGCCCACGTAAAAAAGTTCGTTCCCATCTGTACGACTTGGGCTCGCAGGATGAGGACGAGGACGACGAGGAAGGGGAGGTAGAAGAGATGATTATTGATGGTCAGCAACCGAGGCAACGGTCCGCGGGTCTAAATGGACGCGCAAGAAGATTCGAAGAGATAGAGCGGAATAGAAAGGAAAGGAGGGAGAAACTCGCACGGCGGGCGGAGCGCCTAGCAAGACAGGAGGATTTCGATTTTAATTTCTCAAGTGGTGTGCAACCCCATGCATGGAGTGCACCGCAAGAGCCTTCAGGGAAGCGCAAAGGTAAGATATAGCGTTGACTGTGGTTTCAGACTATTTCACATCCTACTCAGTTACTTCATTATTCAACCCGCTCCGTTCCCAGGACGATCCAGACTATTCAAGTCATTTGGACGAAAATAATTCACGCAATTCCACCACATACGTGACCACCGACCACACAAAGCGCACACGCACTGTATCGCCCTCGGCTGCGAAACGCGACCTCGAGGTTAAACGACTCGAACGCGAGAAACAAAAGAACCAGCGAAGAGAGCAGGAGCTTAACTATCGCCGAGAACAACGCGACCAGAGATTTATGAGCGAGGTGTATGCCGAAGTACCTCTGTTTGATGGCTCTGCTTATAGTGGGTTCAACTCCCTCGTAAATGGGTTTAATCTAACAGCGGTATTCCTAGATGGTGCAAATGGGCACGAGGATCGTGTTCGAGAAGCTACTGTAGATCAGGCTGATGATGAAGCCGCGAGACAAGCGGCCATTGAACAGTCGCGGCGCAAATTAGCTGATCTTGAAGCGGATAGGCCAATATGGGAAGAGGCAGCAAAGAGGCGCGCACTGAGCGAAGTTATCGACGAAGCTGCGCGATACCGCGATGCCGAGACGAAAAGACAGCAGTCCGAGGCAGCGAGAAAGCTGAAGGCTGAACGCGAAGAAGCAAGACATCGTGAAGAAATACTCAGACAAGAACAAGAAGAGAAAGCCCGGCGAGACAGGGAAAAACGACAAAGACAACAAAGATGGTCCTACGGACCTTGGACAGCACAACGCGCGCTTGAACGATATAAAATTTTAGCCGAGGCCTTCGATTCCACGAAATTCTCGAACGCCGAGCCGTTGACATCGGATGTCGTTCCGTGGCCTGTCCTGCAATCACCGGTTTCATTTTCTGTTGAAGACGTTGATTGGACTGCGGTTGAACAGTTTTTTGAGGCAGCTCGACCCCATATGCGCTCTCAAGACTACAAGACCTTTGTCGAAAAGAGCCATCGACGCTTTCACCCGGATCGATGGAGGAGTCGATCGATTCTGAAGACTGTTGCTGACGAAACGGAGCGCGCATGTATGGAAGTTGGTGCGCTGTCTCCTCCGTTGTGCATATGGGATTCAATAATTAGTTCTGGACAGCCGCAAATACTGTTGCTCAGGCGCTAACACCGCTCTGGCGCGCGCTCACCGGGCGTTAACGCCCCTTCTGGTGTATGTGGTCATTAATTGTGGCTTCTGGTTGATGGTCGGACGCACTGTTCCTCGAACGTAATTTATCAATTATCCTGGATGTATATCTATGTACTAGATGCCCAAACGTTGATGTTGAAATTGCAGTTGAAACGTCCCGTGTGCCATGATGTTGTGCGTTGTTGATCCGGCAAGTAAGAGCAACCAGCATGCAGCAGATTGAATAGCGCCATAGGGTCTTGGCACCCTTGGTCGTTTCACTTCAAGAGCCACCAACGATATAGGCCACCAACCCTCAGGTGGAACGTTCCCAGCGCTAACTGACTGAATTCTACTTAAAGGGGTGTCCCTCTTTCCAGCGGGCATCTGGTCCACATAATGCCAGAACTCCCCGCAGATGTCAGTCTGCGACGAATCCAATCGACTGGAGATATCCCACAACGCCCAGCAAGTGTGCACATTGGCTCGAGGCATTCCGAGAGTCATCACCATGCTTCCTCCCAAAGCAACAATGCGGCTGGTTTTAGCGCCGGTATGGCTCGAGGCGCATCGCACGAAGCATGGTCTCATCTCCCCATTCCTCGACCGTCAGAGGGTACCACCCCCACACTCAATACAATGCCAAGTGCCCCCCGAGTGGAACAAATAGAATCCAGTCGCTCACCTCCAATACGTCACAATAGGTCGTTGTACAGTCAGACCATGACTTTCTTCGGCTATGGTCGAGGCGCTTCGCGCGCGAGGAAAAATTTAGTATCTCTGTACTGGCACCTTGGATGGGGTTTCATCCAGGCAAGAGGATCGTTACATAAAGGTCTCCAACCCCAATTCATGATCCCCATCATATAGATCATCGTTATCATCACAATCTTGGTCCTGTCATCAACGCAGTTTGAGAGTCCTACTAGTCCTGGTATCAGTGAATGGGTTGCTTGTGATCGGCCCCTGGGTGTCTGGGCGGCATTGTGGGCAGCCCGGGTCGTTTTTGCGTCAACAATAACCTACTGGGGGTTCGTCAGAGATAGAACGATGTATGTTTTTGGTTCTTCTTTCCTCTCTGGTGGCTTACGAGTCATGGCAGATACTCAAACCTTGATCTTGAATCTGGGGGCCCTACAACAAGACGTAGGCGCTCTTCCACCCCGAGCCTTCCTCAGTTGCCCGAAATGGCGGCAACGTCAGCATCCAACATCCGACCACCACCCGCACTTCCATACACCCAGCTATACTCCCGGTTCGTTCGAATTCCTCGTGTGAATATATGACGATGGCTTAATCTTTTAACATGGTGACAGGCTTGCGCTCATGTCATCCCTCCTCACATTGGCTTGGTTTATGACTGCTCACATCCTACAGTATCCGTCCATCAATACATGTCGCCATTCCTCACCTCATATTTGGTGGCTCACATTTGGTATCCTTTGCATCATGTATCTTATGGTGCTCGAGGTTCTGCTGCTTGGCTTCGTTGTATTGGTTATTGCCCCCATCCTCTTCGTGCGTTTCCGCTCTTATGGTCGGCACACCGGGGGCTCATCACGTCTTGACAGCTGTTCTGGAACATCTTTTTGATCTGCATTGGTCGTCACCCAGTCCAACGACCTCCAGCGATCAAGCCGGAGATCGAAAAACTCCCAAAAGCTATCGTTGACACAATCCCCTTGGTTTTATATATCCCGCCTCCACCAGATGTTTCCCAAGAGGCAACTGTCGTGACCCCCCACGTGTACCCGCCTCAGGAATCCCCTACCCCGGTTTCAACACCAGCTAGGCGACGATTCAAATTCATTCCAAGTATTTCTCCATTGAAAAAGAGCAAGGCCGCAGCACAACCTACAACCCATGCCAGTGACCCAGCAGAGAAACCAACCGAACAACCACTATCTTGGGAGCAGCATTGGGAACGCGGGGAATATCCATTTGTCATACTAGAGGGAAATCGTGCGGCCTGTGCCATCTGCCTCATGGACTTCGAGGAGCCTCGCAGAACAACTAGGCTTGAACCAAGCACAGAGCCGAGCCACGACGCGGCAACTACCTTGCCATCTGAAGCATCTACCTCCTTACAAGCACCAGCAGCGTCTGTGCGTCATATTCTC
>QGOG01006669.1:0-10541 GCA_003313185.1 Collybia sp. MG36 | reverse complement strand
GCGGCCGGATTCATCTGGATCGCGATGGTGATGAGAGCGGTGAGGAGGGAGAGGATGCGAGTAGAATGCATATTTGGAGTTCGAGTGAGATTCGATTTCACACTGGATTGTGATGCTTGAATCTCTTCGACTGGACTCTACTTATACGCGAATGCAGCCGTAGCGAGAGTATTCCCTGCAGCTCTGCCGAATGGAGGCCAGCCCTGAGCCTCGCGGCGATCTGTGCAGCGCCGTGCAATGACGAGACCATTCCCCGCGTCTGCCCAATTGTGGAAAGAAGGTTTGCAGAGCAGCCTGCCACGGAACGCCATCAGTTCTGATAGCACCAGTCCGCCCCGGCTGAAGCCCCACGAATCCGCCATGGCACCTCCGCCCGCATCTTCCCGCCAGCGCTGCCATCACCCCGACATGATACCTACCGAACCTTCGAAAAGCCCCGATTGATTTGCCCATCGACGCTGATTCGTGTTTTTCGCACCCTCGAGAATAAAAGTTCTAAAAGTATGTCAACAAATATATAAAACAACGGACAAAGCGAGCAGAATGACAAGAATCAACTACTCAATTCCAATGATTAGGGTATGCCAGGTTGCATGGAAGAGAACGTCAAACGCACAGGATAGTACATATCATATCAAATGCGGATTGCTATCGATTAGCTCAGGATCATGGCGTCAGACGACCTTGATTCTTGCTTGACCAGGCTATTCCCAACAGGTTATCCCGAAAGATGAGTGATGATCTGCGATCCTCGAGGATGAGAAGGGATGACCCCGCACCTCAGTTGGCTAGTTCCGTGCGAATGGTTCGTTTAATTTCAGTTGTGTCCACGTCTCACCTCGGGCCCCGGGGCCATGGGCTCACAAGACTCCATGTGTGGCGTGGAGTCGAGAGCTTCGCACTGCAGCCTGGTGGCGGTGGGGAGCCGCACGAATCAGTTCAGGGAGTAGGTTCTTCCAATGGAATGGCGCCTCTGACTCTGAAGATTGGACCAGTCTATCCGTCAGACAATGCAGCGGCGTGGTCAGAACCAGAACACTCGCATTCCACGAAGATTTCCGCATTCCACTCCACGAGCAGCCCTGCCGAACCTTCCTCCCAGCTCCCCATGGACACCACTTGGATCGCGAAGGCTGTCATGATTAGAATGTTCCGTGGCCGAAACCGTAAGAACGACGAGCCTCCAGATTGGGTGAGTGACAGGGCTATCGGGTATAAAATGGTTTCAGTCGAGCATGTTAAAACATCACAATCCATTGTGAAATCGAATCTCACTCGAATTCCAAACATGCACTCCACTCGAATCCTCTCCCTCCTCACAGCCCTCATCACCATCGCGATCCAGATGGATTCGGTCACCGCGGACTGCTGCCCGTGCCCGATCGCATTCAAGTGCAATGACGGGACCAAGTGCACGCCCTACTGCGGATATGGCCAATGGTGCGCAGAGGCTTCCATCCACTTCACCGTCATCTGACCTCACGGCGAAGCAACATCTTCGGATGCAACTGCGATGGCGGCTGTCGCTCCAGCTTCCAGGGATATTCCACCCAGTGCGTGTCCCACTGATCACCCTGCCCCTCACACCCTCACCTCAGCCGCGCTCGCAGGAAGACCATCGGTCTCTAGGACGCCTCCGAGTATGTCCTCCATCCTCTCCGAGGCCCTGGAATCTGATCTCACGATTCGATGTAGGTCGTACTTCGATGCGGCGGACACGAACAAGGATGGGAAGCTGTCATACGAGGAGTGGGCTGCTGGGGAGGAGCACAAGGGGGTGGATCAGAAGGTGTTGAAGGAGCAGTGGGCCAAGTATGACAGCGACGAGGCCGGGCACTTGTCGAAGGTTCAGGCCATTTTCCGCACCGCTTGATCCATTGGCACCGAATGAAGGATCGTTGAAAGACGACATTGGCGAAGCAGTTGGAGCATGATCGAGATATTAGTTTTGTGGTTGTCTGTACTTTTCCGTGAGAATGTGGCTGTTGATTGAATGAGATACAACTTGGATGATCGTATTTTTTCACGATGGTATATCAGGCCGAGGGATCTGAGAAGGATCCGGTGGTAGTTGATATACCAGGTAAGAATGTGACGTGGTCACGTTTGCATTGTAGCGGAAGGGCACCAAGCTCAGACCGGAAGTGGCAACGACGTAGGATATGGAAGCAGTACAGCCCGCCCCGATCGTCGTGCTTTAGGGATTGCGGCACGCAATTATCACTGGAATATGAGTAAGCAGAAAGATTGAGCGGTGGTGTGGCGCGCGTCCGCTAGTACTACATATGCATAGTACCTGGGGTAAAGCGTTGTGACTACCGATTTTGGCACTTAGTAATGTCTGGTTTCTTGGAGCCCTTGTCGATGCACGAAGCTGATGTCACTCAACCTAAATAAAACCTGAATCCGGTTGTTCTGACTTCGCAAAACATTTCAGCCTTCCCCCGGAATAACATTGCTGCGTGAGGCGGGCGCGATGATCCTCCTACAATTTTATTTTCGAATGCATACCGCAGCCGACTCATGAAGTACGCCCCATTTACCGCAACCATTCACCTATATCTGCGCATATGGGCAGCTGTTCCCAAGCGGCGACTTCGCCGTCGTATTTCTGATACCTGTGCTGGATCGATGATGTTGGATGTAGCGTGGCGACCTCTGGTCCTGGGTAAGGCGCCGTGCGACAGAAATTTGTGATCGAGCCTCAGGTCCGTAACCATGTAAGCCATCGTGACGAAAGGTTACAGTTGCGCGTTCTCTGGACTGTCCGAATAGTGTTCAATCTCGCGCTATATATGTGAATGTTGGGATCAAACATTCGCGCTTACAATGATACGGATACCGAGGCTTGAAGATGCGCGGGGTCGATTCCCGCGTCGAATGGGCAAGCAAAATATAGGGGCGGTCATCTTGGTGCGGGTGTGCAATAGTATGTCCGACCCGCGTGAGGTCGTGTGCCTTTTGCCGCGATGAGACACCTATGGGAGTAGATTTGTATGTATTGATCTCGTGGATTGAACACAGCAGCCCCGGACTCCCCAGACCTATTTCAACGTTAATACTATGGTTCGGCGCAACAATCGGTCAGCCTCACATCCTCTGAAGAAGGTGAGCCGCCCACCTGCACGCTGCCTGCACGAAGAACTGCAACTCTAAGCTCTCCCTAGTCTACCTCGCCCGTGTCATTGAGCGAGGGCCTTCCGACATGAAATGAGTGCACGCACCAGGCTAGCTGATCTGTTGCAATATCACGAGCAGCTGCTGACACACAGCGCCACTCCCCGCAGAATTAGCCGTCGCTGCCCTACGATGCTCATCGTCAGCGCAATCGACTGTGGGGTAGCGGACTCGCCGGTAATCGTAACTTGCGAGTGAACTCACTGCCACTGATGCCAGTGCTGGGGGCATCGCGGCGCGCGCAGTGCCACCTTGGAATAGCTATGTTGAGTGAAATTGGTGGACTACAGCTGAGCGTGAATGACTTTGGTGGGCGTGACAAAAGAGCGGCGAGGCTTAGGATTATGAATGAAGAAAGCATGGAGGTCGGGAGGGATGGAGGTCGAGTTGAATGCTGCTCCAATGAGCCCTTCATCGATCTATACAAGCTGATGCCCCAACACATGAGGCCGACCTGCGCGGTTAACGGCCTATTTTAGAGCCTCATATCCGGGCAGTGGAGCGAATGTCGGCCCACAGGTGCATTACCCATCGCGACCGAAGTTGGTTCGCAACGAGTGAGCTCCGCAGGATGAGGGGCACTGGGGGCTGGCTCGGTCATGCTATGTTCTCCTTAGGAATCATCCACCAGTCTATTTTCGTCAAGATCCGCGTGGGTATGCCGCACACTCGGGGATGGAATTTTCAGATGTAGGCTGGTCGGAGGAGTGACGTGGCATTACATATGGGTAAATTTCACTGACATTCATTGCTCATCACGGCGCTGGGGGTCAACATTAGGGGTCCAGTACATGTTCCGAGAGAATCTGCAATATTCAGGAGTCCTTCCCCCTGTGAGGATACCCATCACCAGCCAACCAAGTTGGGTGATTTTCGACGTCGGATGATATCATATAGTCTCAATCCAAGCTTCTAAATTCCGTGCAACATAGTACTAGCTTGTTGGTATGAGAATGACTCTTGGGCTCAAGTCCAGGGAAGGCGGTGGAAAGGTTCAAGCTTAAGGTGGAGGCTGATTGTGTCTGATGAGTAGCGCTGGGTAAAACATAAATAAACATCGGCGCGGACTGCGCTGCAGTTCTTCCCCCAGACGGCGCGTAGGATCGAGACCACTTGCAGGTACGTACAGTCTTCCTCGCTACGAATGAACAAATCATATCTCTCATCAATCCGAAGCAGGCAGCGCAAGATTATGCGTGTTCCTCGGCGCATTTGTAACGCTGCATAAAATATGACCTCGACATTTTTATCTCATTTGTGATCACCATCTTTCACCTGCACGTTCGCGCTCTCGCACTCACAAGTTGTCAAGCCAAGTATGAAGTAGTAAACGTTGTCGAGAACAAGTCTCGACAGCATACAAGTACGTAATTCACCCGTACTCCCTTTGTGTGATCGACGATCGTTTCCGCACTACGCATACCCAGAACATCCGCCCAGTGATCGTGCATGCACGTATTGTCATGAGATGTTCGAGAGAGAGTCAGACTTCTTCCATGATCGTGAGTATGGGATGGCAATGAAGAGGAGGCGGCTGTCGACGAATGATCTCCAGAACTCAGCACACTTGTACAATCCTAAAATGCCTCATTCATTCAAGACTCATACATTCGCTCGAAACCACTGGGGCAACCACAAAAATATCACCTCGTCCACATCTCAATCACTTCGTCAATACTGTCAACAACTTCCTCTTCGATCCCGACAGATCAGGCGGTGCGCAGGATGGCCTGCATCTTCGACAAGCCCCCGATCTTCGCCAAGTCATACTTGGCCCATTGCTCCTCTAAAATCTTGTGGTCGACGCCCTTGTTCTGAGCCGCAGCGACCCACTCCTCGAATGTCAACTTCCCGTCGTGGTTAGTATCCGCATCATTGAAGTAGTCCCTGCGTCGAGTGATGAGCCCGTGTGAGGCCCAGGAGGGGGGAATGGGGGACGTACTCGGATGCATCCTCGACGCCGTGGAGCTTCCTGCGAGCGGGGATGAGGATGTGGGATGCAGGACAATCAGTGAGACACGCACTGGGGTGACATCGACTTGTAGCTGGAGCGGCATCCGCCGTCGCAGTTGCATCCGAAGATGTTGCTTCGCCGTGAGGTCAGATCATGACGGTGCGCGGGATGAAAGCCGAGGCTCACCATTGACCGTAACCGCAGTAGGGCGTGCACTTGGTCCCGTCATTGCACTTGAATGCGATCGGGCACGGGCAGCAGTCCGCGGCGGCCGGATTCATCTGGATCGCGATGGTGATGAGAGCGGTGAGGAGGGAGAGGATGCGAGTGGAATGCATGTTTGGCGTTCGAGTGAGATTTGATTTCACACTGGATTGTGATGCTTGAATCTCGACTGGTGTCATCTTATACCCGGTGGCCCTATCGCTCACCCAATCCTGGAAGCTCATCAGCCTCACGGCCAGTGAGGTCAGCTACGGAACATTCTGACAGCCCCCATGCCCCAATCGATGTCTATCATGATATGAAGCCGCAGGATAGATTTTGTGGAGTGAAATGCGGAAATCTTCGCGAAATGCAAGTGTTTGACCACGCCGCTGCATTGTCTGACGGATAGACTGGTCTAATCTTCAAAGGCGCCACGAAGAACCTACTCCCTGAACCGATTCGCGCGGCTGTCCCCACCGCCACCAGGCTGCAATGTCCAGCTCCCGACTCCATGCCACATTCGGAATCTTGTGATCCCATGACTCGGGGGGCGTTCGTCGGTTAGTGCGGACGTGGACGCAACTGAAATTGGGCGAACGATTCGCACTTTGCCTCACGATAAGAACTAACCGATTGAGGTGCGGAGTCATCCTCGAGAATTGCAGATCATTACTCATCTTTCGGGAAAACCTGTTGAGAATGGCCTGGTCAAGCAAGAATCCAGGTTGTCCGACGCCATGATCCTGAGCTAACCAATAGCAATCCGCATTTCGATATGATATGTACTATCCCTGGGTGTTCGACGCTTTCAGGGAGGTCTTCCATGCACCCTGGCATATCCTAATCATTGGAATTGAGGAATTGATTCTTGACATTCCACTCGCTTTGTCCGATGTTTCTACACCCGCCAATCCTTTTTTGAATTTCCACCCTCGAGCATGTGACAAACATGAATGGGCGTCGACGGCCCGGGCCTTTTGAGGGTTCGTCGTGTCGGGATGATGGCAGCGCTGTCGCGGGGCTACGGGCGGGGCTATCATACCGAGGCGGATTCATGGGGCTGAGGAAAGATTGCCAAGATGATTCGTGCGTATTTGCTCAGCCACAAAATCAAATCATCGGCCGGGGAAGAACTGATAGCGTTCCGCCCTGCAAACCTTCCACAATATAGTTGATGCGAGAAATGTTCTCACCGTCAGACAGCGCCGCACAGATCGCCGCGAGGCTCAGGGCGGGCCTCCATCCGCCACAGCTGCAGGGAATGCTCTCGCCACGGCTGCACGGTCGCGTATAAATAGAGTCCAGTCGAGGACATTGAAGCATCACAACCCAGTGTGAAATCGAATCTCACCTCGAATCCTGAAATATGCACTCCACTCGAATCCTCTCCCTCCTCACCGCCCTCATCACCGTCGCGATCCAGATGAATCCGGCCGCCGCGGACTGCTGCCCGTGCCCGATCGCATTCAAGTGCAATGACGGGACCAAGTGCACGCCCTACTGCGGATATGGTCAATGGTGCGCAGAGGCTTCCATCCACTTCACCGTCGCCTGACCTCACGGCGAAGCAACATCTTCGGATGCAACTGCGACGGCGGATGTCGCTCCAGCTTCCAGGGATATTCCACCCAGTGCGTGTCCCACTGATCATCCTGCACCTCACATCCTCACCTCCTCCGCGCTCGCAGGAAGACCATCGGTCGCGAGGACGCCTCCGAGTATGTCCCCCATCCTCTCCGAGGCCCTGGAATCTGATCTCACGATTCGATGTAGGTCGTACTTCGATGCGGCGGACACGAACAAGGATGGGAAGTTGTCATACGAGGAGTGGGCTGCTGGGGAGGAGCACAAGGGGGTGGATCCGAAGGTGTTGAAGGAGCAGTGGGCCAAGTATGACAGCGACGAGGCCGGGCACTTGTCGAAGGTTCAGGCCATTTTCCGCACCGCTTGATCTATCGGAATCGAACGAGGAATCGTGTTGAAAGAAGTTGGAGCATGATGGAGATGTTAGTTTTGTGGTTGTCTGTCCTGAGAATGTGACTGTTGATCAAATATGAGATGTTGGAGGATCGCACGGCTGTGTCACCAGAGGCGCGCGGAAACCGCCCCCTCCTCGTATTCACCATATTCCTATTCTTTAGCTCCGGCCACCACGAAACTGACATTCGGGGGTCATATCCGGGGGCCTTCCCTAGGTCGGACTTGAATATGGAACATACCAGCGTCATTCCGGAGACGACTGAGGTGTTCCATGCGAAGAAGCCCCGTTGGTTCCAAGCGTGATCAGACACCTATGATTCTGGTTTTAGTGTACGACATGATTTCCAGTTTCAAAAACATCTGTCCTGTTTTCTTGTTATACGCAACTTCACTTTGTAGCGCTGACGTCACGATAGCGCACTGGACAATTTCCTGATCGCACGATCCAGAGATGCCTGGAGACTCTTGCACTCATCTCTGAGATCCATGGATAGCTCTTCCAGAATGCTGGGAGCTCAGTTCGTGATCAATTCAATCGTCGCGATGAGTGATAGGAATGCGTACACGTATGCCGTCTTGACAAAGGACTTGAACGGTGCAGTCTCGCCCGTTTTTTGTCCTCATCTTCATCAGATCACCTCATTTTGGGGGCAACACGCACTAGGTTCCTATATGTGCATATTTGATGCGCGATCACATCACACCGCGCCCTCGCCCGGGATCAAACATCGCCGCGCTACAATTCCACCATGAATCTAGTCGTATGGGTGGCGGCCAGCACTAACCACCAATTTCATTTGTAAAGGGAATTGATACTAGTATTCGCGAAAGTAGCAACAGCTGCCCATGGGTGTGAGTGTGGGCGAATGATGGCGGTCAATGGGGACACACGTTCTGGGACGGCCGCAGTATCCCCTCCAAAATATTCATAGGAGGTTCATCGTACCCGCCTGATGCAATGGTGTCATTCAGGTAGAAAACTGGTCAGAGTCGGCGCTTGGGTTTTATTTGGTTTCAGTGGTATCAGCTTTGCACATCAACAAGGACCTCGAGTTCAGTTTTCAAGTTGCTCAGTGAAACCAAACCTTTGAGCAGTGCGGCCGCAGGGAGATGAGCATCATTGATGTTGGCAGGCACATTCAATCAATGTCGCATTCTCAGGAAAGCACAGACAACCACAAAACTAATATCTCGATCATGCCCAAATCGCCTCATCAATGTCGTCTTCAAACACGGCCCTTCAACTCGGTGCCGACGGATCAAGCGGTGCGGAAAATGGCCTGAACCTTCGACAAGTGCCCGGCCTCGTCGCTGTCATACTTGGCCCACTGCTCCTTCAACACCTTCTGATCCACCCCCTTGTGCTCTTCCCCAGCAGCCCACTCCTCGTATGACAACTTCCCATCCTTGTTCGTGTCCGCCGCATCGAAGTAGGCCCTACATTGAACCGTGAGATCAGAGTCCGGGGAGAGGATGAGGGACATACTCAGAGGCGTCCTCGCGGCCGATGACCTTCCTGCGAGCACGAGCGAGGTGAGGATGTGGGGAGGGCGGCGACTGATGAGACACTCACTGGGTGGAATATCCTTGCAGGCTGGAGCGACATCCGCCGTCGCAGTTGCATCCGAAGATGTTGCTTCGCAGTGGGGTCAGATGTCAGTGGAGTGGATGGAAGCCCCTGCGCACCATTGACCATATCCGCAGTAGGGCGTGCACTTGGTCCCGTCATTGCACTTGAATGCGATCGGGCACGGGCAGCAGTCCGCGGCGACCGAATCCATCTGGATTGCGACGGTGAGGAGGGCGGTGAGGAGGGAGAGGATGCGAGTGGAGTGCATATTTCAGGATTCGAGGTGAGATTGGATTTCACGCTGGATTGTGATGCTTCAATGTCCTCGACTGGACTCTATTTATACGCGGCCGTGCAGCCGTGGCGAGAGCATTCCCTGCAGCTGTGGCGGATGGAGGCCCGCCCTGAGCCTCGCGGCGATCTTTGCGGCGCTGTCTGGTGGTGAGAACATTTCTCGTGTCTGCGTGGAAGGAGGGTCTGCGGAGCCGAATCCCCTTGCTTCAGGATGCAGAAGTGATAGCGCTATGCCTGTTTTTCCCCGACTGATGATCTCGGAGCTGAGCACATGCAGAAATCATCTCGGCAGATTCCCCCTGGCCCCACAAATCCGTCTTGGCCTTGCCTCTGGTCAACATCGCAATACTGACATCTCAGCTCTGCCCATATCTTCTCACGCTAACGCCATGCCTACTGAACGTTTGGAAGGCTCGAATTAATTCAGCCATCGACGCTGGTTTACGCAGGTTCGGGAATAAAGGTCAGTAAACACTGAAGCACTCAGTGTCCAATGCCAACCCGGTGGCCGCAGGTCGATCGAATGGGACCCCGGCCTAGTATTGTGAATATCAGGTAGTAGTCGACTACAACAGGATAAATTACACTGGGTGAGATACGCATATGCATCTGACAGGTGGCGCCGAGTCGCCGGTGGGATGGACCATGCGCCTGACCCCAGGCCATCAGCAAGTACATATAAAACAACGGAAAAAGCGAGCCCTGGAACGACAAAAATCAATTACTCGATTCCGATGATTCGAACATAACAGGATGCATGGAAGACCTCCCTGAACTTCAGAGTATCACGTCCACGAGGTCATTTCCAACAGATTGTCCAGAATGAAGAGTTATCCTCCACAATTCTCAAAGACGGGAAGAAATGACTCACACCCCAGATTGTTATTTTTACCCTGAGAAACGTGCAAATGGTTCGCCCAATTTCAGTTGCATCCACGCCCACACTACCCAGCTGAAGACGGCCTCTCGGGCCCCAGATTCATGGGCTCACAACATTCCAAGTGTGATATGAAATCGACAACTTGAATGGCAGCCCAGTGGCGGTGGGGGTAGCCGCACGAATCAGTATAGGCAGTGGTTTTTCTTCAATAGCATGGCGCCTCTCAAGATTGCTTCAGTCTATTCCTCATACAATGGAGCGGCGTGGTCACTTCCCCCTCCACGGATTATCGTTTGCGTTCCACGAAGATTTCCGCATTTCACTCCACAGGCAGTCCTATCCTCCGGCTTCATGATAGACATCGATTGGGACATGGGGGCTGTCGGAATTTTCCGGGGCCGACATCACTGAACGTGAGGCTGATGAGCCTCCAGAATTGGGTGAGTGGCAGGGCCACCGGGTATAAGATGGCACCAGTC